>VZTS01014965.1:361245-384808 GCA_013400795.1 Pluvianellus socialis
CCCCCCCCCATTAGATAGGGAGTCTTGGCTTAGATGGCAATATTCCTTGTGTGGTATGTGTGTTTTATGAAGGAGAAGAGGGAATTGAAGTGCATGATCCAGTTGTTTGGCTCTAGGTACAAAGCCAGGGTTTGGTGCCATGATGCAGGAGCAGTTAAACCAGACATTTTTAAGAGGTAGGATTGCTTTTATTTTAGTGGTTGTGTGGTTTAAGAGTTTGCAGATAAAACAAAAGACAGTTAGCAGGTAGTGTAGCTTTTTCCTTTGGATGCTAATTCTCTGGAACAAAAGCCTCAGTGAATCTCAAGCTATGTGGTCTATCTCAAGCAGCCTGTGGGCTGCTACTGCCATAGCGAAGTCCTGAGGAGAGGGATTAAAGGATACTTCAAATGGGGCAGGGGAAGGGCAAGGCCTTGGGGAAGACTTTTGGCAGGAAAAATTCCTTTGCTTTAGTTGTTCTCCCGGAAAAAAAAAAAGCGTTGTTCTTGGCTGTCTTGTCACTTTCGTTGAAGAGATGTTTTATTCTTTTTTTTTCTTTTTCCTGTGTGCTTGCATGTGAGACCTTGTAATATTTGAGCAATAAAATGATGGTTTCATCTTTGCTCCTTCATTATGTGTGTGGTTCTTCTAGAACTCTGCTGAGTCCTGTAGTATCAAGGATGGTCTTGGCAGAAATAGCACATTGCTGAAATGCATTCAACTTCTACTGTGACCAAAATCCTGATTTACAAATGCACACCATACCTTTAACTTGTGAACTGTCTTGCCTGCTGAATAAGCACTTCTGCTTTGTCCCCAGTCTCTGTGAATTACAGCTGCCTACAATTTGACAGTCACCTGGGGAAAGGAAATATTGGGATGTTTTTTCTTCTTTCATGTAATAATCACAAAATATGGCTTGCAGTANGAGTGTTAAAAGTAAAGAATTAGGACTATAAACTCCAGTAACAGCAGCATTGTTGCGTAAGTACCATAAAGTTTGGTGTCAAGAAAGCAGACTTTCTGCCATGGATAGGAACATTTTGTATGTTTTTGCTACTTGTATATCCAAATGTAATTAGTTACAGTGAAATGCATCTCAGCTTCCAGCTGATATCTGCAGCATCCATTTAGAATAAATAGTCGTCGCGCCTATTCTTCATCCAGCATAATTTGTCTTTTAGTGAAATAGTCTCTGTACTGAGTTTCACAGCACTATTGTTAAGGATATCACAGAGGTATCTCAGCATCATGCACTTTAAATCTGACTGTTTTATTATTAAAAAGATATTTGGGTTAGCATCAGAAGGAAAACAACAACTGAAAATGTATCAAAGAGTGTGAGGAGATGGGGAAGCTCATAGTAGTTGAAGACAGATTTATCACTTTAATGATATTTCATGGTGTGCTCCTGAATATGCATCAACAGGTTGTAAATAATCCGAAGGGAGGATTTGCACAAGCTCTGAAATGCTTTCAGTGTCCCAGCCCAATTTCAAGCTGTGAGAAATAAGCATAAATACTGCAGGCAGCTTGTCGCTCACCTCTCTGGCATTCAATCACCTGTAAAACGGACTTAAAAGGAACAATGCTGTGAAACCTGGCTTAACTGACCACTGGAGAGTGACAAAAAAGGGGAAGTGTCATTTTAATGGATGTTTTAAAATTATCTGGAATGTTCTATAGATAATACTTTTTTATTATAGAAGTGACTTCTTACATAATTCTGAATGTATGGAAGATATCACTTATGAAAATGGCGGCCTGGTTTTCTGCCTGTTAAAAAAGCTTAGTAAGCAGCAGTAATATCACAGTAACCCCTTTATTTTATTGAGGTCTGCTGGCAACATAAGGATGTTTCAAAATAGTGGTGACAGTGTGTATTGGGTTTGCGTGGCAAGGTTTTGGTAGCTGGGGGGCTACAGGGCTGGCTTTTGCAAGAAGCTGCTAGAAGCTTCCCCCATGTCTGATAGAACCAGTGACAGCCAGCTCAAATGGACCTGCCACTGGCAAAGACTGAGCCCATCAGCGATGGTGGTGGTACTTCTGTAATATATTTAGAAGATAAAAAAAGCCAAAACTGTGCAACATCAGCAGTAGTTAGAAGAGAGGAGGGAGAATATCTGAGAGCAACAACTCAGACCTTGGTGCAGACACCAAGGTCAATGAAGAAGGAAGGGGAAGGAGATGCCCCAGCAGCCTTTGGTGAAGACCACGGAGGGGCAGGATGTCCTGCTGCGGCCCATGCAGGTTAGTGGAGGAGCAGATATCCACCTGCTGCCCATAGAGGACCCCATGCCAAGAGCAGGTGGATGTGTCTGAAGGAGGCTGTGACCCTGTGGAAAGCCCATTCTGGAGCAGGCTTCTGGCAGGACCTGGGACCCCATGGAGAGAAAAGAGCCCCAGTGGAGTCGGTTTGCTTGCAGGGCTTATGACCCCTTGTGGTCCTGTGGGGGACCTACACTAGAGCAGCCTGTTCCTGAAGGACTGCACCCTGTGGAAGGGACTNCATGTAATAATCACAAAATATGGCTTGCAGTACACTACATATCTGACTGCTTCAGAAGGAGGGAAAACTTCCTTCTTCAGTGAGACAGATACCATTTAGTATACAGATATTTGTGATATAGCAAAGAAATACTGCACTCCAGGGGAATTTGACTCTTTCCCCCCTGTTTTAGAATATGAATGTTTCTAGCAAAACCAACTCTGCCTACTATATGGGATTGGGGAAACGATGCCAAGAATTTAACTGCTTCTTTCTCTTGACTTCTCAAGAAGCTTCTCAAGTAAAAAGAAACAAAACACTGGTGGGCAGGGTGNCCGAAGGGAGGATTTGCACAAGCTCTGAAATGCTTTCAGTGTCCCAGCCCAATTTCAAGCTGTGAGAAATAAGCATAAATACTGCAGGCAGCTTGTCGCTCACCTCTCTGGCATTCAATCACCTGTAAAACGGACTTAAAAGGAACAATGCTGTGAAACCTGGCTTAACTGACCACTGGAGAGTGACAAAAAAGGGGAAGTGTCATTTTAATGGATGTTTTAAAATTATCTGGAATGTTCTATAGATAATACTTTTTTATTATAGAAGTGACTTCTTACATAATTCTGAATGTATGGAAGATATCACTTATGAAAATGGCGGCCTGGTTTTCTGCCTGTTAAAAAAGCTTAGTAAGCAGCAGTAATATCACAGTAACCCCTTTATTTTATTGAGGTCTGCTGGCAACATAAGGATGTTTCAAAATAGTGGTGACAGTGTGTATTGGGTTTGCGTGGCAAGGTTTTGGTAGCTGGGGGGCTACAGGGCTGGCTTTTGCAAGAAGCTGCTAGAAGCTTCCCCCATGTCTGATAGAACCAGTGACAGCCAGCTCAAATGGACCTGCCACTGGCAAAGACTGAGCCCATCAGCGATGGTGGTGGTACTTCTGTAATATATTTAGAAGATAAAAAAAGCCAAAACTGTGCAACATCAGCAGTAGTTAGAAGAGAGGAGGGAGAATATCTGAGAGCAACAACTCAGACCTTGGTGCAGACACCAAGGTCAATGAAGAAGGAAGGGGAAGGAGATGCCCCAGCAGCCTTTGGTGAAGACCACGGAGGGGCAGGATGTCCTGCTGCGGCCCATGCAGGTTAGTGGAGGAGCAGATATCCACCTGCTGCCCATAGAGGACCCCATGCCAAGAGCAGGTGGATGTGTCTGAAGGAGGCTGTGACCCTGTGGAAAGCCCATTCTGGAGCAGGCTTCTGGCAGGACCTGGGACCCCATGGAGAGAAAAGAGCCCCAGTGGAGTCGGTTTGCTTGCAGGGCTTATGACCCCTTGTGGTCCTGTGGGGGACCTACACTAGAGCAGCCTGTTCCTGAAGGACTGCACCCTGTGGAAGGGACTCACGCTGGAGCAGACTGCGAAGAACTGCAGCCTGTGGGAAGGACTCGCACTGGAGAAGTTCAGGGAGGACTGTCTCCTGTGGGAGGGACCCCACACTGGAGCTGGGGAAGTATGTCAGGAGTCCTCCTGCTGAGGAGGAAGGAGTGGCGATGTGTGATGAATGGACCACAACCCTCATTCCCTGTTCCCCTGTGCTGCTTGAGGGGGCAGGAGGTAGAGAAATCGGGAGTGAAGTTGAGCCTGAGAACAAGGGAGGGGTGTGTGAAGGAAGCTGTTTTAAGATTTAGTTTTTAGTTCTCACTATCCTACTCTGATTTGATTGTTAATAAATTAAGCTAATTTCCCCAAGTCGAGTTTATTTTGCTTTGTTTGTGTTGCTAATTGGTGAGTAATCTCTCCCTGTCCTTATGTCGACTAGGAGCATTCTGTTGTATTTTCTCTCCGCTCTTCAGCTGAGGAGGGGAGTGATAGAATGGCTTTGGTGGGCACCTAGCATCCAGCCAGGGTCAAGGCACTGTACAGAGAGTTTGCAGTGGAAATCTCCCTTAGAAAGGTGACAGTTCAGATGGGACTTAATTAGAAAATACACCCTCTTGGGCCCTGGATAAAATTTTTAGTTGTACTCAGGAAGGGAGAAGCACCTGCAACAGGAAATTGTTGGTCCCTGTTGTGGTGAGGCTTTGTTAGGGGTCAGCTAAGCCTGTTGCACATCCTCCTAATGTGTATTGGCAAACTCGGCACAAACACCGAGTGCAGGAAGAGTGGTGCGGTTTTGTAGCCCTTCTTCCTCCTTCCTTCTGCCCAGATCTGCATCTATTCCTGTTCAGTGTCTCAGATTATAATACTCTAACCAAATAACATGAGGATTTGACTGAGGTCTTTTTGTAACCAGTGGAAAAGCTCTGACTACTGATTGCTCTGGACAAGTATTTATTTTAACGGGCTTAATCTACAGGGATTGGTTTTAGTATGGGCTTCCCTGAAGTGGCACTTGTACGTACATTTGAAAGACCCAAATTCAGTTGAGGTCTTCACTGATGGATGAGGGGAGAGGGTTCTCTGGTGGTCAGTGCTGTGACTTAGGAAGTCCTGGAAGCTGAAACCTCACAACTCTTATTTTCAGATATGTGATCCAAATGAAAAGTGTTTATAAAATAAGTTCATTGCTACTTTTAGATATATAATGTAAATATACTAGTGCACATACAATGTCTGAATACTTCACATTAGGGTGTTGAAAGTTGCAACTCCAGAATGACACAGTACAGTGATGGTGAGCATCCGTCTTGCTGATGACTGTATTGAACACCTTGATCAGCTTTGTGCTGTTAAGAAAAAAAAAACTTCAGTTACTGTTTTTGGATAATCAATTACCAGTCAGTCACTGAAAATTTGAAGCATGGTCATGAAGCAGGCTTGGAGATGCCAGATTCCTATGCACTGCCCACTCTTTTGGGCTACGTGAGTGCTTAATGCCTGTTTGCAAGGGAGTGAGGTGCTGAATGAATGATGGCCACCTTCCTCGGTGCTCTGTAAGGAAGCTAGGAATGGGGAGGAGAGGGATCAGTGCAAGGTCCATGGTAATCAATGCATAAGGAGAGAAAGCGCTCTACAAAGGGGATTTTAAACAAGCTCATAATGTGTACCAGCAGACAGAATACTTCTTTGTAACTTTTGAATGTGCTTGACAACCAAGAAAAATATGATCTCCCAAACCATTTTCATCGTCAAATGGCTGAACTCACCATGTCAATTTTGTTGCCGAACCTCATCACTAGACATTGTAGCAACCAGCTAATTCTTCTGTTTGCTCATCATTTGCATGTTCCTGACTACATCTAGTATACCACTTTAGTACACAGAAGTACCTTGAACAGACCAGAGGAGGCTTTCAGTTTGTTTGTCATGGAATGGGCTCTGGAGACAGGAGTATGTGTTCTGTGAACTTCCTAAATTCCTTGTGTTGTGTGTGCAGGTGCATGCACACACTTGCACGAATACACACTCAACTATAGACTTAATGGAATCTATTGGTTTAGCTGTGAAAAACCTGATCTGTTCAACATCTTGGATGTCGGTATCTGAAACCTATGAACCAGGGATGTATCTGCTTCTAAATGAGGAATTAAAACACTGCCTTCATAAAATCGCAGCACAGAGAGATTTGAGAAAGTGCAATTCATTTTTCAAATCAAGGCAAGGTCACAAGGCTACAGTCACGCTGACTGAAAGAGCAGCTGCTGCTGCTTCATACATCAGCTGTGAAATGGGCTGGCATCATTAATTCTATAACCAAATAAATGCAGATGTTTGTAAGAGCTTTTGGGTTTTCTTCCTCCGAATATCCAAAGGTCACACAACTTCTTGAGGGTTGTCAACTGCTAGCAATGTTTTTCATTAGTTCAAGGACAGAGAGTTTCATTATTTGCAGGCAGTGCCCATAGTGGAGACTGGGGGGGAAAATCCTGGCGTGAAATTGTTTGTTCCTGTTGTGTTATGAAATGCTGATGTTTGTGCTGGATGACTTGGGAAGCACTGCCATGTCTTGCTATCTTATACCACCCCTTTCAACCCCTGTTGCTTTTCCTTTGGGAGCAAGCAGGTTTTTAGGAGGACAAATGGAGATAGGTGGTTTTATAAGTTTGCCTGAACTCCATGTTTTCAGTGAAATATGAATTTGTAAACTCATGGAAATACAGGGAGAAGGAAAAGCAGCTATGTCAAATGGAGAAAGATGGTACATAACTGTAGCTGAAGGTGTTGATTAAAAATTAAAGCAAGTTTCTGGAAGCCAAAGCAGTTCAAGGTCAACAAAAAACTTTTTCTTTTTTTTTTTTACACTGAAGAAATATTTCTTCCAGACCTGAAATCTTGAGCTCTCAGCTTCCTCAAAGTTCAGACTGTGACTTAAGCTGGTAAACAGCATGGTTCATATTGATAATATTTATTTCTTGTGCTGATATAAAATCTGGCTATTTGTCACTTTTTGTGAGAGATTGAACAGCAATTTTACAAGCTTTAGTTAATGCTAGCTTAGATCAGTATTTTGAGACTGTCATTTACAGCAGGAGGCTGCTGTGAAATCGCAGGGTAGCCCCAGATTTGTTATGTTTGTTGTAATTCCAATTAAGTTAAAGGTTTTATACTTAGCTGAGAAAATACATTGCTTTATACCACCCTCTTATACCCCAAAAAGCTTTTCTGTAAAAATTAAACAGATGTTTTCATATGTATGAGTGGTTATGTTACCTCAAAATTTTGCTGTTCATCATGTTTTTATGCATGATACAGTAGTTTTAATGGGTTTTTGGCTGAATTACAATGGCTGAGGTATTTTGGTGGTGGAAAATAAGAGATGCCTATAGAACACTAATGCTGTTGCATGGATACAGCACGTGCTAGAATATCATTTATATGAATATATCAAGCCAGACCTTTAAAACTATATGGTTCTTTTCTTGATACTGTAAGATTCTAAACATGGGGAAATTCAATGCCTCAGCTGTTTTGGAGATCATTTACTGAAAACATTGAGACTTTCAATTGCAATATAAATACAGTAATTTTCAGTTGTCTTTTGCCTTCCTATTTGATAAGACCTTTTTGAATGTATGTTCAAGCATTATTTCTCCATTGGTCTTGTGTGTGTGGAAATGAAGACACTGACAAGTCCTCACTGGTGAGAACCTAGTAATTGATTTTGGTAGAACTGCTTTTTCTGATGCTTGGTGACTGCAGCCTAATTTGCATGAATAAAAATGTTGTTTTCAGCTACGTGCACAAGTGCAGTGAGCTGCAGTCTTGGCCCTGAGCAAAAAACATCAAGTCACTGTGGAGATCTGGATGCCTATTTTGTCTCTAGTGTATGTAAGAGAATTTAGATATTCAAATCTCTTGAGCGGTTCTGAGGGTCTTGTCTGGATGTGCACATGAACATGAAATTTGTTTACATTGTATTTTTTTTTCTTCTTTAAAAAAGTTAGTCATCTGCTTCTGGTGTCCATTGATGTAGTTTCACTGATCAAGTTAATTTTATGTAACTGTGAAATATTTTGGTTCTCTTCCACTAACAATAACAACATACTCTACTACTGAAGTCTAATGGAAATAAGCTATTGTTCTTTTTGTTATAATTTGTTTATATTATTATTGTAACTTATACAATATATTATGTTATGGGGAAGGCCTTGTTACCACTGGTCACTGGTATTCTTTCCCTGCAAGTGACACTTCCATTCAAATCTTATCAAGGTCATTACAAAGTCATATCTAATATGGTTGTTATTGGCTGTGTTAAGTACCTTTTCCCATGATTCTTGATGCAATGAATTCATTGTCAGCAAACCTATTGTTGAATTCTCCATCCATGTACCTAGAAGGACAAAGTAATAGGAGGGCTTTGGAGGGCTTCCAGCATTATGTTGATGATCTTATCACAAAAGACAAGGCTAGTAAAGGCAGATTTCAAGTCTAGTGCACACCTTAAACTGTTTGTATTGGCTCTGATTGAAAGCACATCTCTGCTTAGAAAAAGGTTTCTCCAGAAGAAGAAACAAGCCAGGCACAATAAGGATGATTTTAGTTTAGCTCTACAGGGAGTGGCAACTTCTATGGGTATATTTTGTTTTGGACACTAGGTTGATCTACTGTCAATGAGCAATGATTAATTAAAAGTTCTTTTTAAACTATTACATATATTTATAGCTCTTCTGCAGTGCATAGCCAGAACCCCCAACTGAACAGAGAAGTAGCAAGCAGGGTGGAAAGACTTCACTTCTTCCTAAAATCCAGTTTGAGCCCATAGGTTAAATGTTTAGTAAGTGCTGCTACTGATCAAAAGTTTGGGTGAGTGGTTTCTGTGTATCTGAATATCTAGTGTGGGTTTTACATAATAATTTTATAGTGTGTTTTCTGGGGTACTGGCATTTTGTGAAAGGTGTAGCTGTCTTGTCTCTTTTTCCACGTAAGGAATTTTTTTGCTCTTTAAAATCTTTCTGGAATAATGAACAAAAACTTTTAAACTTGAGCATAAAGTTACTTTCATTCAAAGATGTGAAATGTTGAATATTCTTGTTTAACTTACTTTCTTGTACCAACTCTTTTCTTTTCCTTGTCCCCCACGTTCCCTTACTCATTTAGGTTTTCCTTTCGATTCTTTCTTTTCTTTTACCCACTGGTGCTCAGATGAGACCCCACAGACCTTATTAAAAGACTGATGAGAGAGAGGGAGAGAAAGAATTGCAGTTACAGTAATAAAAAGACCATGCATTTCATTATGAATGATAGTATAATTACCAGGAAATGTGATTTATTACAGAGAATTGGCTACTTACCAAGCTTGTTGGCATAAGCTGCCTCTTCTACATAAGAAGGACCAAAAAGTAGAAATGTGGCAATGTAGCAGTGGTTATCCAGTTGCACTTGGCATTTGCAACAAAATGGTTTGGTTTCTATCGAAGCCAGCTCTGGAACTAACATGAACAAATAAGTGATGATGAAGGAGCATTAGCAATGACATAAAACCAGAGAAAGTTATGCCAGAGTTTTCATCTTGGTAACTTTAGACCTTTTGTAAAGGGTTTTAAAAGCACTGTGTTCACGCCTTTTCACTTTGTCATGTTTGGCACAGAATGTACTGAGCAATGCTGTAATAGTATTTGTACAAAACACTTCCGCCTCACTACAAAATGTAAGACATTCTTCTACTCTGCTTTATTACTACAACACTCCAGTTATAATTATCTGAGTCCTGGACTTTTGGGGAATTTGACCCTTTTTGTACGGAGAAGAATTTTTCTTTCAATGATATACCTTGCTAAGAATCTATGCTTTTTCTGAAATCCCCAAATGTGTTTTAAGTTTCACCTTTGTACATTGACTACAGTTCTGAGATGGTCAAAAGTCTTTATAGCTCAGCCTGTGAGTAACTGGCGAGCCCATTATTACCTTGCTGTTTCCCATCTCTTGATTGAGCTCCAAGAGTCCCTTTCTCCCCTGTGAGCTTTCACAACATTCACTGACTCTGACATGTTTAATTTGCTTTGAATTATGTATGACAAGAAACATCTTGCTCACTGCACAGGGAACAGCCTGTGCTGCGAACTGTGGTGCTTGTATCCTGCATGTGGCGTTAATCTCAGCCACAGATACCCCTAGAAATCTGTGTAGGATTAAAAACACAAAAAACAAAAAAAAACCCACAAAAAAACCCCTAAAAACCAAACAAAAGGCCCCAAACAAACTGGGGGGGAATATATCTGAATAATGAAATGTGATTGAAGAAGCTGTCACAAGACAGGAAAGCAAGATGAGATGTTATTTTGTTTTGGCATATTCAGTTGTTACGCTTTATATCTGAAAGCTCCTAGACAATACCTCTGCTGGCTGCAAGGCACAAATAAATCATGAACAGAGCTCCCAATTGATTCTGCATGCCGTGAAGAAACTTATGTCATGAGATGAATGTATGGCTCAAACTTCACAGGTCATCAATGTGGCTTCAAATCTCTTTTGTGGGCTTTTTCAAAACAAAGCAGGGTATGCTTTTTCTGTCTCTAGAATAGGTGAGAGCCCTGGTGTTCCTGCCCATTGTTTTGGAACTTTTAAAGTGTGAGGGAAATCCTGGTTTTGGTGATGCTAATGTGAATGGATAGATAATAAAATGGTGTTATGTCACATTAAAGTCAGGCTGACGTTTGAACCAAATAGTTCCTCCCCTGTCTGGTATAGTGACACATTGCTGCTTAGCTCCTGAACCTAAGGGGTTTTGGTTAGAAACCATTAGTCTCTTCAAATTGTGGTTATTGTATGCTAGTTCACTTCATCATCACTGTCTGGTTATGTACGTTTACCCTGCCCTCACTGCAAATAATGATAAAAAAACTTTGTCATACTTGAGTGTGAGTCTAAGGGATCTAAAGCCTCACTAATACGAATCTACTAATCTTCTTTTCAACATAATTACAAATCCTTTTTCTTGTAAAAAGATGTACGGATGTCTGTTCAACATTTTCAATGTAGTAAGATAAATGTTGATAAAGCATTTTCAAGGGGATTAAAAAGACTCGGGGTTGTTTTAGTATATTCATTTCACATTATTATTAATAGTTGTAAGGAGTAATAACATTCCAAGGACAGAAAGAATAGCTCTCTTTACTTCTTGAAATATGTTGTTTATGAAGGTTGAATAACAATATGAATTGTAAGATTACAGATTAATTTATACCTCTACATTATACTCGTTGATTTATAATAAGGTTACTGGAAGATCTGAAAGAATTATGGGATAACATGCAGGGAGGATGGAGTTGATGAGTGAAGTAAACCTGTATGAAGTGTTCCAAGATGGAGAACCAGAACCTTCTCTTATTTGAAGTAGAAGGTTTAAAGTCTTTTCTCTTAAACAAGGTCAGCTCAATCATAAAAACTAAGTAGGTGCATTTGCAATGTTTGGATACTAGTTGCAAAAATAACTTGGAATTGGTAGTCTTCCCTGTCCCCTCTCCTCCCATTATGTTTTTTGGGGGTTATGTTTTTCTTTTTGAGAAGGAATTATGTTTTTAAATTTGTTTAGAGACACAATTCAACTGGCATTTCTACATCTCAAACTTTTAAGAAAAGTCATACAGCTGTATGACTAGTATTACACATGCTACTCTCTGCATTGCTGAAAGGCTTGGGAAGATGATGTGCAAGCTTTGGACTTGACTGTCAAAATTTGAGCTAGTTAGTAATAAAAGAATAAGAAAAATGTTTACTTCAGTGCATTTTACTTCAAGCCAACAGGGGTGCCTGATTTGGAGGACTGTGGAGAGGTTTGGTGATTTTTTTCTAAGATAAGTTACTGGATGTCTAGAACAATTAATGCTTTGCTTACTGTCAGTTTATTGTGCCACTTTTGAACTTTAACTTTTTCTAACTTTTAAAGTCTCCTAGTACAGAGTTCATGGGTTTGCTCATATGCAAATGAATTTAGTTCCACCTCAGTGAAGAAAGGTTTTTGATTGGAAGGTCTGGTTATTGATTTTCAAAATAATAAAAATTATGATATATCTGATTAAACTGCTTTTTTTGACATTGCAGTCTGTGTGCAATATTTTGCTTAAAACTGTCATGTTTTTCTACATTTGTCAACAGCACATCCCTCAATCTGTACTTTTCAGTCTCAAGTTGTCAAATTCATTAGCTTGATTACACTGTATGTCATCAGACTAATAATGCGCATCCTTGTCTATATTCAGATTTCACTGAAGTGAGTGGGAGTTCAGCTATCAATTTCAGTGGAAATAATTTCATATTTTACATCAGGGAAAATATTTTACCTGTAGAACTTACAATAATCATTGGAAAAATCTGAAGGTTTAACTGCTGGCTAAAGAATGCAAAAGTTGAGATGTTCATTTCAGCATTTGCAATCTGAAAAACTGTCTGAAAATCTCATTTGTAGAATTTGCAGTAGTCCCAATTTGGAAGCAATAAAAAGCCTTTCCATTTAGACATTTTTGGCACTGTTTTATAATTCTCTTGTAAAACAAAAGAGCAGTATAGTTGTGAAGTTGTAAAAGAAGAAAAAATAATAAATCAAAGCAACTGAGGCTTGAACTGCCAAAATCAAAACTCAGTTTCTGTATAGCAAGCATATTTTTTTATATTCAGTCTTGCCTGAATGATGATTTTTAGTTAAGAGGTGTTAACATTTCAGTACGTACGTCTGAGTTTATTGATCCAGATTATGATCAATACTCAAGAATAATAAATACTGCAATGCATAAATGATAGCAAATGCTTTATTTTGCGAAGTTCAGCTATTTGTTGGAAACATAAAACATACTTGTCTTGCAAGGTCCTTTAATTATTTTTATGTTTATTTAAAACAGGCTGAGGCGTAACAGTTTTAAACTGAAAGAGGGTAGATTTAGGTTAGATATTGGGAAGAAATTATTTACTTGGGAGGGTGATGAGACACTGGAACGGGTTTCCCAGGGAAGCTGGTATGCCCTATCCCTGGGAGTGTTTAAGGCCAGGTTGGATGGGGCTTTGAGCAACCTGGTCTAGTGGGAGGTGTCCCTGCCCGCGGCAGGGGGGCTGGAAGTAGATGATCTTTAAGGTCCCTTCCAACCCAAACCATGCTATGATAAATGGTGCAGCTACAGTGTAGAGAAGAATTGCTCTTGCAGTATGACACTGTCCTGTGCTAAGCCTACTACTTTGTCTATGATATAGCAGGTGTCCATTACGGGCGGGATTGTGCACGTAGGAGTGGAAAAATATGACGGTTAACAATAAGACAATTGATGTCTGTTGAAGTTTCTCTAGTACCAGCTGCCTCTGCTGAAGAAAGCATAAGGCTGTGAGGTTTCCAAGTGCATGCTAGTTTCCAAAGTCTCCTGACAAGATTGAGAACTACTGTCTCCAGACCCTGGGTGTGAATGGATGCCCTCTCAAGCGACATAGAATGGCAACTCTGGGTAGAGTATGTGTTATCCAGTGTCATACTGAACCCCATATTTCTGCAGAGAAAATGGTGTCAAAAAAGAGCAGGTTCTGTTTTAGCCCTTGTCATTAGTGTCTGTCTAGACAGACTTCTCTTTGAGGGGGGAAGAGATTTGCTATCCTGATTCCATCTCTTCCCTTGAGGGAGACTTCTGCAAAGTGCTCACTTCTGTGTGGATCTTCTTATATGTCCTGGCTCATATGTCCTTGCAGTGAGACTGGAAGGAGAAAAAGAGGAAAAGCTCTTAAGCAAACAAAAATCGCAAGGCTCTATAGTGAAAGGAAAAGTACTGAAACAAAGCATTAGAAGACAGGTCTTGAATGGCTGTATTTGTGCCACAGCAATTTCCTAAGCCTGACTAACTGGTGATGCACTTGACTGGGCTCCAGGTCTGTACAGGTGCCCTTTTTATTAAAGAAGTATGTACAACTTTACTCAGTCTTCACAACTTTCATGCAGTCACTGAGCAAGATCCTTAAGGAAAATCCCCACGGTGACTGGCCTTTTGGAAGAAAACATGGAAGTGCTGGAGAGTTGGGCAGAGACAAACCTAATGTTAAACACAGGCAAGTGTAGGGTCCTGCACCTGGGGAGGAATAACCCCATGCAGCTGTACAGGTTGGGGGCTAACCTGATGCAAAGCAGCTCTGCAGAGACGGACCTGGGGGTCCTGGTGGACAACAGGATGACCATGAGCCAGCAATGTGCCCTTGTGGCCAGGAAGGTCAATGTCATCCTGGGGTGCATCCAGAGGAGTGTGGCAAGCAGGTTGAGGGAGGTCATCCTGCCCCTTTACTCTGCCCTGGAGAGGCCGCATCTGGAGTCTTGTGTCCAGTTCTAGACTCCCTGGTTCAAGAAGGACAGGGAACTGCTGGAGAGGGTGCAGCGAAGGGCTACAAAGATGATTTGGGGATCGGAACATCTTTCTTATGAGGAAAAGCTGAGGGACTTGGGTCTTTCTAGCCTGGAGAAGACTGAGGGGAGATCTTATGAATACTTAAAGGAAGCGTTCCAGAGGAGGGACCCAGTCTTTTTTTGGTGGTACCCAGTGATAGGACAAGAGGTAATGGTTACAAACTTGAACATAGGAAGTTCCATCTGAACATGAGGAGGAACTTCTTTACTTTGAGGGTGGCAGAGCACTGGAACAGGCTGCCCAGAGAGGTGGTAGAGTCTCCGACTTCAGAGACATTCAAAACCTGCCTGGATGCCACCCTGTGCAACCTGCTGTAGGTGGACCTGTTTTGGCAGGAGGGTTGGACTAGATGATCTCTAGAGGTCCCTTCCAACCCCTGTGATTCTACATTGTTTTGCCTTGTCCCACTGCTGGTGTCACAGGCTGTGAGAGCAGAACTGTCCTAAGGCATCCAACACAGCTGTTTGCTTAGTACTTTAATTGCATGGATGGTGGTACTTGTTAGTAGAATTAGCTATTACTTGTTCAGTTTCATTTATGCAGCTCACAAACGTGGGCAATATGGACTTTCTTATTACAAAAGGAGCTGTTATTAAATATGGAATACTTCCTCTGTATTTGAAGTTGCTGTGACACTTGAAGGGTGAAGAGAGGTAGATGTGGCTTACGCACAGCAATAATACAAAACAAGTGTCTATTTGAATTCAAGTGAACAAGTATCCATAGGTGAACAGTCATTATTTACTTGCCAACTCTCAGTTTATTAGAAGAGTTATGGACCTGAACAGACTTGCACGCCCCTTGCTCCTATTCCTAATGATGTGCTCCCTTCATGGACTTACCATGCTTTCAGCGAAGGAGAAAAACAAAACCTGAAAATGGTACTGGCCAGAAATTCTGTGTGATCACAGAAATGTGGTGTTAGCTGTTGCAAGCTGTTACTCTGACACAAACGCTGTTAGAGGAGACGGTGTCATTTTCCCTTTTGCTTAAGCAACCACAGGAGCTGTTTTGCAGAAGAAAAGGTTGATTTTTTTTTTAAAAAATTTTTAATCACTTTCAAATCATCCACCAGGGCTCTTCAAAGCATGGGCAATTAGAACTGATTTTCATGATAATTATTATCTTGCTTTTCACTTGCTATCTAAGAAACTATCTAGTCATTTAGGGACCTATTTTTGCTGATTAAAGTGTTGATACAACAAGCCTCTGATAGTAACTCAGCTTTAANTCCACCCAAAAACCTGACAGTGTTAGTATTTCTGGTTACAGATCTGGGATACCCTTGTGTTAAAAGACCAATCAAAGTGAACTACAGTATGTGTGAATGTTCTTAAAGAGAACCATGGGAATCCCACTGGATTCACTGGTGCCCTTCTCATGCAAGTCTTCCCTTCTCCTCTACATACATGTCATGACCGAAGCTGGGATTCTGCTGGTACTGTCAATGGACTGTAAGCCAGCCTGACGCTGAATACAGGAGAAGTGTGGTGGCTCGTTGGCCTTAACAATTGAACCTGTGAAAGCTTTTATGGTGGAGGTGTAAACTACTGCAATTTTGCAGCAGTTGTCCTGTCCTCGTTAACATCAGCCCCTGAAGATGCGCTATGGGGCAACGTGTGATCTCTTTAATGGGGCAAGGTATTTGTTGTAGCATCACATCTTGAAGGCATGCCTCTATGCAGTGTAAATGGGCACGTTTCCTGTAAATTGGTTATGGTAGCTGAAGCCATGTCTTTGATGGCTGACTCAGCGATGCCTGAGACAGAAGATGCCTGTGGAGAAGAGCATGGCTTCCTGGGGCAGGCTCCACCCCATATGCAATCCTCTCATTTGTGATGGCATAATGTATGTTATACCGTGACCTGCTGCTCCTCCTAGGTCCATCTACCAGCATGGGAGAGTATAGTCTAGTAGTGATAATTCTGCCAATATGAACAATACAGTCTGATGGTGGCTTATGCACTGGTCATCCACCAGCTGCTGGAAAGGCTGGTTGGAGACCTCTGTGTGAAGCATCACTGAGAGCAGTGCTGTGTCAGTAGCTGTTCCTGTTTTCTGGTATCTTGTCACTACTGGTGACCAAAAGCAAGGCCAGCGCTGTTTCCAGCCTTTTTTCTCCTGAAACTGCCAAGCAGGCTCTTGATGAAGACAAATGGGTCTCACTCTCTAGTGCAGCCAGTCTGGTGCATGAAGGAAAAGACTGTACGTGTTAGTCCTTTTTTTGTTTCCCCTCAGAGAGGGGAAAAAGCTGTTCCTGAGATCTGCACGCTCCCTCAGCAAGCCTGTCCTCTGACACAGCACCCAGAGATAGCTACCTCTGAGCTGTTTGTTCCAGGATTTACTACCACTACAGTTTACCCAACTTCCTAATAAATGTTGGTTTGCTTCTATATTAGACTAACCTTTTGTTAGTGCAGCTTAATGAGCAGATGACTGGTCATCTTCTAAACAATCATTTGCACTGTCCTGAGAGACGCAAAATGGGAAATGCTCAAGGGAAAAACCTGTCTTCCCCCAGTGAAGTGTGGGGAGCCTTCTGACAAGACCCCATCCTATAGAACTGGCTTAGGGATTGCCTTGGGACTCTGCCCCGCTCCTGTCCTGCCTTGCCTGGCTGTTGGTTTATGTGTGACTTCTGTGTTGATTTAATAATACTTAATTGGTGTTTGCACCTCTTGAGCTGAAGGCTTATGTGACACAGTTCAGGTTCCTCTTCTCCTCCTTGGCACAGGGCTATACTGGCTACTGTGTGTAAAATACCCAGTATGTGGGAGGGGTTTTATTGTTAAATTGGCAGACCTTAAAACATTACAAAGTACACCTTGCTTCCTTACAGTAGTCACATTTATAGGAAAAAAGGGAGTTAACAGTGTTTTAGTTGATCAAGGAGATGCTAGTTTTCATATCTTAATGCTGCAACTCAGGGATTTAATAATCCTCTAAATAAATCTGATTAATTTATTTCAGCTGTAAAGCAACCTTTCTATTGGCCCAGAAGTCAAAACTAGCCCTTTGCTGCAGGGACTACTTTGCAGCAAGTTCATATGCTCTGGAAAATAACTCACTGAGGGGAGGCCAAACCCCAGTATGGCTCGTGGTGAATCTATGTTCAGAGACCAAGGGTAGAAATGGAGTTTATTGATCCAGATCATAATGACAGAGTACAGGCTGCTAAGTAAAGTATACTGCCTTAGGAAGAAAGGCCTAAAATTGCCAACAGGGGTCCATGCTGTATATCATACAAAAGTTGCACATGCAGTAGCAAGAGTTTAGCAGATTATCTATGTGGCTGTTGGAGGTTTTTTTTTTCTCCCCACATTCAATGAGTCTACATCCCTCGTCTGTATAAATTTTGCCTGCAACCAAAAGTGAGCTCATATGTCACTCTCAAGAACTGGGGAATATTTTTTTGACTGAGTATTCTGATATAATCCTGGAAAACCAAGTTCCAAACACTTCTGCTTAAAACCAGCATGCAGTACTTTGACCAAAACCCAACACCATGATACCTTAGGGGAGTTGTATGCACTTTGTAGTCTCATTCTTTAAAGACTAGATTGTGGTGTAATGCACAACTTGGGAGCTAGTGTGGGGTTCTAGTAACCTCAAAGCTACAAGGTGACAGAGAAGATATATTGTCTGAGGAGCCTGTGCCAGGAGGCAAATGGAAGAACCTGACCTTGACTATAGTTATGAGGGTACTGTGGTCAGTCGTCTTAATGGAAGGAAATACTTCTACCTTGAGCTAGAAGTGCTTTTGACTTGCTCTCTTCTGAATTATGTTTCCTGTTGGTGGCCTGCACTTTTTCCCCAGGCTTTTTTTTTAAATTTTATTCTAGTTTGTTCCCCCCAAATCCCCAAATTCTTGCTGTTACAGAGTTCTTGAGAAAATAATACAATCTGAAAGCTTTGAATAAGGTAGGGTAATTGCTGAAACGCTGCAACTGTGATTTGATAGCTTTATGAACCCCAACTATTGTGCTTCTTAAGAAAATAAAAAGCTTTTCTCTTTGAAGATTAAATATGACTTCCACATTTTAGTCTATCTGCATAAGGAAAATCTTATCTGTGAGGTCATCTTCTGTTTTTACTATTTATCAGTTTTAGTAACTGTTGTCATTGTATATGTTGCCATGGACAGATACTGTACTGTCACTTAAGTGATCTTTGAGTTGCTTAGTGTAGCAATGTATTGCTAGGTCTATGTGCATTTTTATGCTGTAATTGTCATTACAGAAAAATCACAACTACAAATAAGGTTTTCTGGGTTTTTTTGTTTGTTCTTTTTTTTTTTTCCCAACCTGGGTAACTGGTGACAAGGGCATTATATAAAGATTTCTCCTGAAATGAACCTCAGTAGTCATCAGAGGTACTGCAAACTGCTTGGAAGCTTATAAACTGTGAAAAGATTGTAAGGATTAATATAGCTGAGCTTGAAATTAATAACCTATCAATGATGTTTGGATAAGATATTTTAAAAGTCCGAATTTTTACTGTAAGGTCTACAGGTTCATTTAACTTTTCACTAGCATAACAGACTAAATATCAATCTTTCTATTATTGCTGTGCTTTTTAGTCCTTTGTCAGGGAGTTAATTTAAAGACAGTCTTCTTTCAATCCCTATTTGATGGATGCATAAGGGACTGGAGAATTGCAAGTGGTTTGATTTGTGCTTTTGCAGCTCTTCCAATAGCTTGAAATGTTACTATTTCTTGAATTTCCTAAAGATGTATGTTTATGAAATTTAGATAAATTTTGGCTCACTATATAAAGCAGGGCTATTATAAAAGTACTTAATCCTAGCAATACTCTCTGCATCTTCATTTTCTTGTGATACCGAGTCAAGTTCAATTTTAGCATCTTTGTCACAACAAATTATTCTGCTCCGAAGGTTGGTCAGATTATCTTCTGAATGAAGGGATAAGACAGCTTTCTCTGCCTTCTCCCTCAGCTCTAATAGTAATTAAAATAAGAAAAGAGAAAAGTGAGCTTAGCAGCAGTAGCTAATACACTGTATTAAGAAGAAAGAAAATATACGCAAAGCCTGAATTCCTGACTACCACCTTGTTGGGGGGAAAACAGGGTCAGCTAAAAAATAGGCACTTTTAAGACAGTATTAGCATAGATTCAATATAGGTGAGGAAATGAAAGAAAGCTGCCTTTCACAAACTTGTGAGTGTCTTTTTAAAATTATGAATAATTTTCTCCTTTTTTTTGTGCTGGTGGGGGTTTTCTTGGTTTGTTGGGTTTTTTGGTTTTGTTTTGTTTTTTTTACATTTAAGATAAGCTAGCAGGAAAATAGCAAGGTATTCCTTAGCCAAAATCATGGCATTTAATCTCCAAGTGTAAGACACAGTAAGTGCCTGAGCCCACCACCACTCTCCACCTCAATCCAAATGTGATAGCGTGGTCGCTCATCTCACTTGTGTGTTGCAGATGGTGGAAAGTTTGTAGAGAGGATCAAGAAAATGCCTTCCAGCAACTGCAGGCTATGCATTCTTGGGGATGAAGAAAGTCAGTACTTATGTCAATGTCAGGTGTCATGAGCAACATATCACACCTGTTTCATTGCCCTTCCTAGCACAGGTCCCTTGCCACGTATTGGTCTGGATTTCTGGACCAGCCCCTGGAGACACCTTAAGTTATTGTGGATTTTTTTGAAAATTCTGCTATATCATTACTGTATTCATCTTTGTAACACTGAAGTTGATGTTGTACAATATGTACACCCCTAGTTTTAGAAGCAATATTCTTTCTTTATTAAAAAAGGCATAGGAAAAATGATTTTGATCACATTCTTAAGTGGTGTTTGCAGTTTCTTGCTGAGCAAAAAGAGAAATACTTAAATTGTCCCATGTGAGAGGGACCCTGGAAGAAGGAAGATTTTTTTTTCCCTTCTCTCTTTCTTGCACCATGCAAAAGGCAGCCTCGGAGTGATGCTGGTCAGAGAAATGCTCTTTCAAGATAAAAAAAATAAATTAAATCTTGCTTGAAGTATTAGGACTGAGTCATGCAATAAGTATCTAAATCTTTTCAGTGATTGAAGTTTTTAGATGTAGATAACCATTTAAGCTTGCTCTGCTTTTGAACAGAAAATAGCAAATTTGTGATATAGCAGGGTAATGATAAGATGGGTGTAACATAAAAAAAGGGCTTGAAAGGGCGGGTGAGCAATGAGACAATGAAAGTTCTAGTTGTTCCTTAAGGTGAAAAGCTGTTACCACTGAAATGGTGATTCTTCAGCTACCATAGCACACATGCTGTAATTCTTACTGTGGTACAGTGGATATTGTTATCATGTAGCAAAATATCTGAATCAGTGTGCCATTGGTGGGGCTAATGATTTGGGCTGTACTAGGACCTGTCTCCAGAAACAGGATCTGGAATCCTTCAGCAGTGTTTGCGGTATCTCCACCTTGGTGGATAAATACATCCAGAACACGCTGTAGTTGATACACTACTTACATGTTAAAGCTGCCTGTTCTTGAAAAATTCCAGCTACAAATCAAGGCTTTACTTTTATCAAAGGGAGCTGAGGGGAACGGGCAAAACACTCCAGGATGAAGTGGATAATCGCTTTGCTGGCTGAAGTACTAAGATGAATAGTTCAGTGCTTTCAGTATGTCTTACTGTACCTTCCTGATACCTAAGATGCAGATTCCTGAAAGCTATACAGATGGATGTAGAGTCACTATGCTTGCAGTCCTGCAGTGTCTCTGTCCCCAAAACTGGCACCCTGAAAGAGGAAAGTCTTTCCAAAAGTGAGTGACTGCAGAACGAGCCCAACAGCTGTCACTTGCCTATGCAACTCTCCGCTCAAGTTTTTTTTTAATGTGTTGAAGCGGACAGTATATATTCTGCCTTAGCTTAATCTGGTCTTTAGAGGAAAACTCAAGATGTACGTATGTCCATGAGTGGTCATGCAGCAGGTCTGTTAATTGCTGCTGCATCTTGGAGATTGAGCCTGCTTTGTAGTAATTAGTACAGCGTTATCTTTGGAAGGGTAGTGAAGAATGTGTTTTGTCTACTTTGCTTAGTGTCTAGGATGTGTCAAAAATGACGTGTCTCACTGATGCTCCAGTATCATTTTTGATCTTCCTATTCCTAGCGAAAGAGATATTTGAACTTGGACAGGATTGTTCTTAGGATTATGTCACAGCAGGATTTCTATGGTAGGATCAAGTAGCATGATACGTCTGGTGATGAGTTAGAAGCAGGTTTGATTTGTGAGCCATCATGGAAGAGACTAGGGTGGGGAGATGCCATGGAACATCCTGTGCTGTACTTTGGGCCTCTGCAGTCACTAGGGTGTGACCAGTCTCCCCTAACTAGGTGATCTAGAAGTTAGATGTCCAGTCTGCCAGATGTCAAGGGTGCTTTTAGAGACATCGGAGACAGAGAGATACCTTTTGCAGACTTGGATATTAATCTGAGGATGAATTGTCCCCAAGAGAGACGTGTACTTTTCTCCTTTGACTGACTACAGAGAGGGTGTAGCCTGGCCATCCAGGAGCTGTGCACTCAGTGTGAAGCTTAGATTAGGTTTTTGCAGCTTACTGTTAATGGGACCATTAGAAACACTGATACAAAGCAGAAGGGCTAAGGTCTCCAGTGTATTAACAGACCAGATTACCATGCTGTAAGTAATTTATTTTCAGGTAAATGTTAGATAACTGTCTATAAAATAGCTATGAGGAGTTCTTAAAATAGCTATGAAGAGTTCTTGCTGGCTGAGAGGCATCTTGTTGAGTCTTTTTGTCATGGTTTGGGATGGATTGGCCCAATCAGGCGGAATGACAGATGCTCTGTCTCTCCTACTCCACTCTGAAGGGAGGCAGGAGAGAGAGAAGAGAGACTTCAAAGTTTAGAAGGAACTAAACTACTTTAATGAAATATTAATAATAAAATAAAAAAGAAAATAACGAAATATGTACAAAACCATATCAAGCTCCCAGGATGACAAATATGTCACTAGCAGGCACTGGGGAAGTCCCAGACGACTCAGGGATGGATGGGAACTGGATTCCGGATTTGGATTCAGAATTGGGATCAAAGGCAGATGAATAGATAGAGTCCTGCTTCGACATTGGCCATTGAAGAAAGAGGACTGACTCTTTGATCCTTCAGCTTTTATACTGAGCATGAGGCCGATGGGATGGAATACTCAGTTGATCAGTTTTGGGTCACCTGTCCTGTCGGCTGCTCCTGTCCTGTACGCTTTTCTGCTTCCAACCCTCCAACGGGGCAAATACCAAAGTTGCCTGGCCTTGGGTGTTACAGCAATAAAGATAAGCAAGGGCCTCTGTGCATACAGTGCCTTGGCATCAGCTGCAAACATGGGTCTCATCACTCAGAGAGAACAATTTTCTGCAAAACATGCTGTTAATTTCAACAGTTANGTATGTCCATGAGTGGTCATGCAGCAGGTCTGTTAATTGCTGCTGCATCTTGGAGATTGAGCCTGCTTTGTAGTAATTAGTACAGCGTTATCTTTGGAAGGGTAGTGAAGAATGTGTTTTGTCTACTTTGCTTAGTGTCTAGGATGTGTCAAAAATGACGTGTCTCACTGATGCTCCAGTATCATTTTTGATCTTCCTATTCCTAGCGAAAGAGATATTTGAACTTGGACAGGATTGTTCTTAGGATTATGTCACAGCAGGATTTCTATGGTAGGATCAAGTAGCATGATACGTCTGGTGATGAGTTAGAAGCAGGTTTGATTTGTGAGCCATCATGGAAGAGACTAGGGTGGGGAGATGCCATGGAACATCCTGTGCTGTACTTTGGGCCTCTGCAGTCACTAGGGTGTGACCAGTCTCCCCTAACTAGGTGATCTAGAAGTTAGATGTCCAGTCTGCCAGATGTCAAGGGTGCTTTTAGAGACATCGGAGACAGAGAGATACCTTTTGCAGACTTGGATATTAATCTGAGGATGAATTGTCCCCAAGAGAGACGTGTACTTTTCTCCTTTGACTGACTACAGAGAGGGTGTAGCCTGGCCATCCAGGAGCTGTGCACTCAGTGTGAAGCTTAGATTAGGTTTTTGCAGCTTACTGTTAATGGGACCATTAGAAACACTGATACAAAGCAGAAGGGCTAAGGTCTCCAGTGTATTAACAGACCAGATTACCATGCTGTAAGTAATTTATTTTCAGGTAAATGTTAGATAACTGTCTATAAAATAGCTATGAGGAGATCTTAGAATAGCTATGAAGAGTTCTTGCTGGCTGAGAGGCATCTTGTTGAGTCTTTTTGTCATGGTTTGGGATGGATTGGCCCAAT
>VZTS01014965.1:392074-433876 GCA_013400795.1 Pluvianellus socialis
ACTTATTTTTTTCTATATCTTCACCATAAAGGGAAGGGGGGTAGGGGGTAAGGGGGAGGGAGAGGAGAAAGAAACCCTTTTTCTAGAAGCAAACTATCTATAACACAGATGAACCCTGGATTGTATTCTCTTTCTGAAATAAACACCGGTGATGCTTTTATAAGACAGCCAAAAAAACTATTGGAAAAGAGAATCAATCATGTATTTCACTGCCCTTGCCAGAGGTCTTTACGCTAGTAGTAGCCTGGTGTTGTTTGCAATGGTGTGGGGTGAAATATTGAACGTGGTGCTGTGTTTGTATAGTCTTTCTCACAGGGCTGTCTAAGGATTTGTTGAACGTAGTTACAATAGGCAGATTGATGTCAGTCTTCTTGCAAGGTAATTCTAGCCTTGCATCTTCAGTGCTTTTAATAGCCCAGCTGCAGAAGCTGACCATCTCTGCTGCACATGTGGCACTCAAGTAAGCTTTTGCTTTGGTAGGAACTTACAATTACAGCGTTTTTCTCCTCTTCCTGTAACTTCTAGTTCTAAATTGTAGATCTCTGAATCCTAGACTTCCCCATCTCATGATTGTCATGTTCAAAGGGTATCTTGTCTTCTTTTTTGATGATAAGGTATTGAAAAAGTTTTTCAAACTTTTTACAGACCGTTCTATTTATCAGGTATTTTAAACCTCAGTTGTCTTAAGCAATTGCCCTGGATTTTTTCCATTGTCTTTGGAGGCTCTTTTCCTTTTGGAAGAAGCTTCCTCTGCCCTCTTGGAGTTTTTAAATGACCTTCAGTAGAGTTGGAAATATATTTGGCTTCTGCAACCCGCTATTTGTGCAACTGAGGCACACACAAAATTCTTCTAAAATAAAACCAATTTCTGTCTCTACCTGTTTCCTACTGGCAGTTACTTCTGGTTGGGTTTTTTTCAGTAACTACAATATTTTACATCTCCCCCACCTTTTGCCTTTTTGTATTCCTTTTCAAGCATTTTCATGCAAATGTTTAAATTCCTGAGTCATCCTGGAGAGTGTTTTCTTGCCTTAGTTCCCATTTTCCTTCTTGCAACACCCTCGCTGTGCTGGTCTTATGTAAATTGAAGTAGTATGCACTCTCACACCTTTATTGCTAGATAGGTGGAACATGCTAGTCTGAGAAATTAACTTTCTTGGAGAGATCTATCTTGGCTTTGGCCAGGCAGATGTCTTACTGTTTTGGATCACCCTGCGAAGTGGTAAAACTGAGATTACTGTGAAAAGCAGCCAGTGTCCTATTGTAGGCCATCTTGACTCATGTTGAATAGTAAGCTATTTTACAGAGAGTTTCATTGGTTTCAGTGGATCTACCTATTTCTGCAGTTGGATGACATTTGGAGATAAGCTAATGGATGCATTGAAAATTATTGATCAAGGATTGCTCCTCAAAGGTAACTGTGTCCAGAGATCAAGTTAGCAATAGTAAGTATCAGGAGATGAACTTTGAGCAGTGTGAAAGAGGTATAGATATCCTTGGACCTGCATAAATAATACCTCCTGTCTTTGAACTGAGATGAGGAACTTTGAAATGCTTTGGGCTAAAGGGTGCTTCCACGTGTTTCTGAAGGGGGCTGCATGCACAAATGTGGTGTTCTTAAGACTTGAGTCCTGGTGTTCAATTTAACTTCGTGTCTGCCTTCTGGACACCATCCTCTGAAAAGCACCAAAGAAATATGCCAATGAAACTGATAGAGGACAGGTCCTGAAAGAGTGTAGTAAGCTATGAGAGCAAGAAGACTGTTTCAGGCACACCGGAGGAAACACCAGGTCCAGTTCCAGATAGTGCATGTTTAAGTTAGATTTCTTGAACACAAACATCCTGTTTGCTTCTTAATAATACAGACATGCTATACTAAGGAGCTTTGCCAGGACCTGGCAAAATAAGGCAACTGTGTAACATATGGTAGGTCAAATTGATTGTTGAGGTATGCAAGTTTATGTACAGCAGAAGGAATAAAAGGAATAATGTATGCTGGTTACATTCCACTTTGCTAGCTTCAGAATTAATTGACATTCACAAATAAATAATGGTTTGATATCATTAAGAAACAAAATTACAAGCAGGCTGTGGAAAGAACAGGGGAAATAATGCTTAATGTCAGTCACCCTCACTGTGGTGTGCAGCCACCTGGAAAGCAGTGTGTGCTCTTTGCCTGCTTCTGATGAGAGTGGAGATGGAGGTGGAAGAAGCAAAAATAATTAGCAGTATGAAAAAGTCCTAAGAGGAGGCATGCAAAGACTGGGAGCATTCTACTGAAGACAAAATGAATAGAAGGAACCACTGAAGAAAGCTTCAAAAGGGATTAAGCTGTATACAAGTTTAATTGCTGGGCAAGAGAAATATTAATGCTCTTCTTTGCTTTCTCATGACTACAGAGTAAGCCTTTTGGTTACGTGGGCAGCCATCATATGTTTATTCAAGAAGTGCTACAGGCAGGCATAAGAATCATGGGCAACAGATGAGGACAGCTGGAGGGGGAGCATACTCATGGAATTCAATGTGGAATTTGAACCAACAGTGTAGGAATATATCTAGTTATGTTAATGCAGGCAAGAGCTGCAGAAGAGAAGCAGCAGTGGTTGGCACAATTCTAGTGACTCTGGCACATCTAAGAGGTGGACCTATAGTCTGTAGTTTCGTGGTTTAAACCCCTAAAACAGCTTTGCTCTGCAACTTCTCTGCTGGTACAACTAGGTGCCAACTGGCTGAATGCTGCAACCTGCTATGTGGATTGCCTTACCTGGTGGGGACTCAGGGACCTGCTTAAACCAGGTTGAAAGCTGAAGGGTTTTTATAACTTTCTTATGCCCTGTTTAACATCTAAATCAAAGTTCCTTATTTGATTAATAATGCTACATAGAGCTGAGAATTTTTCACAGAAAAATATGAAGTTCTAAATTCCTTCTTAATGAAGCAATTTTCAATTTAGAGATGTGAGGGTAAGTGCCACCAAAAATGGTATCTTTGGGAGTTTCTGTTCAGCATGGTCAGTGTCATGACATGATGATGATGAATGATGTTCCTACAGATATGTGAGAAGTTTTGGGAAAGGATAGCACCAACGTACTTGAAAAATAGCTGACTTTTAGCTGGGTTTAAAGCTAGAGAAGAATGATGTAACATTTTTTTGTGATTTTTTTTGTGATTTTTTTTTTTAAAGATATGAGTGATTTTAAGCAGATGTAATTTTATTAGTTTTAAAGAAAAAGTCAATATTTTACACCAGGGAACATAAGGCTTCTTGAAAACCCTTGAATATTGCAACTGCAATTACAGGATTTTTTATTTTGCTTTTGTTTTCTAGCTATGTAAGAATGATGTTAGTCTACACCATTCTGTTGCATAACAAAAACATTGTCTTTGTTTCAGATACTGATTAACAAGATCCTGGCAGAATTTGTCTTTTGGTTTCTATCAGCCTTTTTTTCCAGTGTACCAGAGAGTTAATCAACCAAATTAGCTAATAGCACATGAACAGTTCTGTGGCCTAACAGCTAAATGAAATATCTAATTCTATTAAAGCTTCTCTTTATGTCCACACAAAAGAAATCACTTGTAATTTTTTTACTTCATGATTCATAACTTCTTGGGAATTGGTATTCTTAACATGGTAGTGTTTTTAATCACACAGCTGTCTGCTGTTCTGATGCATATGCAACATGTACATGATATTGCGGAGGTTGCTCCAGAGTACTGAGAAAATGAGATAAGGGTACATCGTTTGGAGATAAAGTTTACTACCTCTATGTTAATAGCAATAGTATTGTCAGGGCTGCTGTATTAATCCATTTGACCTACTCTTAACTATAAAACCACAATAGCAATCTCTAATACTACTACATAAACACACTGGTTTCTCATGATGAGGTGGTGTTAACAAAATTCACTGAAGACATTTCTTCAGCATAAGCCGTCTTTACATACTGCAGCTGAAAGCTGCTTAAGACCAAACATCCACTTACAATCACTTATGTTTTATTACTGCTTAGTGGAGAGCATTGCTAAAGGTACCTCAGTGTGTGTCTGGCTTGGACCATCTTCATAAGGCTTGTTTTTGGAGGCTGAGTATAGCCTTAACCCTCTGACAGCAAGAGTTGGCCAACAGGGACTGGCTTTTGCTGCAGGGCTAAATTTGCTTGTCAATTCTCTTGCTTGCTGCAAGAGAGGCTGGGTGACCATTTAAATGGTAGTTTTTGAGTGGTAATGGTGCCCTCCTTAAGCATCTCAGTGCCCTCATGCAGCATGTGTGGTGGACGAGCTGGCCCTGTCACCTGTGGAGCTGGGCAGGGACTCTGGGCTGTGTTACCCCTTGGGAAAGGCTCAGGGGTTGCCGAAAGCCACCCCTCATGCCAGGAGGTCTCCAGCCACAGTTGGAGAGCAGCAGTGGGCAGGTAAGGGTGGGGTGAGTGCCCTGGGGCACTGGTATTTGCCCTTCTCAGGAAAGGTGATTGCCCTAGCGTGGGAGAAGTCATTGCTGGGGGCTAAGCCAGTTGGTCTGGGGCGAGTGCTCTTCTCCAGTTCTTTGTGGAGGTCTTGATAGCGAGAGCGGTGATTCTACCTTGTACCTTCCTCCAGTGGAAGTGGAATCACTATGAAATGTGGGAGAGTATGCGTTTTTACATCTTAAATTTTAAACTATGAAGCAATTAGATATAGAAACCTTTTTAACCCGTTAGAAAGCAGGCTTTCACTAGAGTACTATTGCTAGAGTTTTCTAAGCGATAGTAGCGTTGTCTCAAAGGAGCATGGAAGGTATTTAGTTATGTAATTTATTTCATAAAATGGGTAAGGTGTAATATAACTCTCAGAGCTGATAGGCACACTACTCATGTTGCAGCTCTACTGAGCTGAAATAGTTCCCTTGTGTTGCCTGTAGTAGATAGTTCACGGGCTTTTTTTAATACATGGACGTGTTATGCTTTGCCTGTAAAGTGTCCAGGTGCTTGACTAAGATGCCAAGACTCCTCACAGAAATGCAAACACCGCCAAACATTTGCTTATTTTAGCACTCACACCCACCCACCCCCACCTCTCCCTCATTAACCACAAAAAAGAACTTTTCATTTTTTAAGCCTAAAGCAGAAGTTGTCATTAGCGAGCACTTAATATCTCAGGAAGAAAACAGCAACACCACAAAACCAAGGAAACTAAATCATATCTGACATGGTGTTTCCTCTGAATCTTGTGGAGAAGAGTGCTAGATAGATATTTTACCCTGGTGTCATTTAGTGACGAGTGTTGCTGTTGCGTATCATGCGGCTCTTGCATGCTTGATGACCTTATTTGCTATGCTGCACAAATCTTGACTTGTCTGAGGTGATGAGATTTGCGATGAGGTTGTTTGGGAGGTCCAGAAGACCAAGGATTGGAAGTCAGAAGGGAGATACATGGAACTTTGTGCTTTGAATGTTTTTGCCAGGCCCAGTCACTGTAGCAGCTGAGCACATGTGTCTTTAAGAACTGTGAAACAGATGTTGTGTGGCAATATCTGCAAAACAGAACTTTAGAAAAAACCCTTTCATCTGAAGGGATAATCTGACTTTTGAGAAGCATTGAAAACCCTCAAGTCCTTATCACGCTGATGCTGGCAGAAGAGGTACTTGAGTGGTACCGTGGATGGCTGCCCGCTAAGCTGTGTGACTCCTTGTCATGGGAAGCCGTAGAAACTAAACGCTGAAGCAATTAATGGTCGTGAGGGAGAGGGACTGTTAAGGATTATATGATGCAAAAAACCATCACTTGTTCAGAAGGTCCTTGCACTGAACATCAGTGGTGCTTGCTCTGCAGAAGCATGGGCGCAGGCATGCCCTCGTTTGGTACCCTTCCCTAAGCCATCGCAACAAGCTGTGAGGCCAGGGACCCATTACACAGGATGTGATTCTTTGTGTATATGTCACCCACGTACGTAAAAACAACCTAAAAGGCCATATTTCACAATATCTTGTTTAGCTGACAAGCTGGTAACTGTTAGTTCTATCAATCTTCGAGTGACTGTTTCATGAAAAAAATAAAATTATATCACTGCACTGATCTATTGAGGGAAAAGGCCTATTAACTATTTAACTTTTACCAAATGACTAGATTGTTAGCTTCTCTGACTCTTTGCATTAAAAGAAGTGAGTTTCTTGAACTGAGTACTAAGTTTGCAAATCGTTTCTGTTGCTTCTTCAGTTACTTGACATTCATTGGTAGACTTGCACATCCCTGCTTTGGTTTTGCCTGACTCCAGTGGCTGCGGTGCCATTTTTTTTTTTTCACGGCAACAAAACCAACATATTTAACAAAGTGATAATATAACAAAATGATATTTAACAAAACCAAAATATTTAACAAACCACTATACCAAAAATACTGATGGGCAATCTGCTTTGTGGCCCATTAAGAGAGACTCTGAACACTTTCTTCCAAGATCTCTAAGAATTTGAAAATTTGCAGGCCGGGCTGATGTATGAGTTTGCATGAGGAGAGCTGTTTGGAGAATATGAATGCTGTGTAATGTCTCAATGCGTACGATTAGGGATGTCTCCAGTAACTGTGCCACATATTGAAGTTAATCAGCACTAAGTCTATGAGAGTTTGGGAAATGTCTTGGTACAATCGGAACAATGTGGGTTTTATTTTTCTTTTGCTGCTTTTCTCCTCTTTCACTTTGCAGGAAAGACTAAGCTCTACTGTTGTATTTCCACGTTGCTGAGCTTGAATCTTGCCTTGTTAAAAACTTAGGGATGTTTTTCATCATTATTGTACCAACAAAAACTGAGCAAGGCTCAGTTAGGGGAGGCCAGACTGGACAAGTATAACTGATAGACTCAGTGAGCTCAGGAAAGTGAGCAGCGGTAGGAAAAGAAGGGAAGGGAGGGAAGTATGAAAAATGGGAGAGAGCAGGGAGGAAGCAGAGGCTGCATGTTGATGTGTTCAGCAGCAGATTTCGTGTCTTTGTAAATGACCACTTGAACAAAATTTTCCTGTCCTGTGGACCGGCAGATGACTCAAGGTCTGCACTGTTCCTGGGTGCTATGTTCTATTGAGATAATGCAGTGCAGCACACCATCCACACATGGGTGATCATTTTAACAGAAGACGAAGTATTACACTTGTGACACCCCTGTAGTGCCTCCTGCAACTGCTCGGTGCTTGTCCTGAGGTCACACAGGCAGCAGTGGCTCGTAGCATCCTGGCAGTGCCTGTGTGTTCCCATTTCCTCCAGGGTCCCCTCTGTGTCCTTACTCTTACTCTTCCTCTCTCAAACTGCAGGGTTCTTCGTGGGGCATGGCACTGCATCCCACTGCTACCCCCCATGCCTGGGACCCTGAGCATCCTGCTCCACTCTCATGTTATGGTCGTGCTTTCTTCCTCTCTTTTTCACTTCCAGCTCCAGCACGTCCTGTTAGCTGCCAAACGAGGATCCTTCAGTCTCTGCCCACCAGCTGAGCTTTGGTTCCATTTCCTTGCTGGCCCATCCTCAGGCATTCACTGTGCCACTGTGTTGCTTTCTCCTGCAGAGATAGCCTCTACCTCTCTTCCACCATCTTCTTCCTGCTCTGTTTTTCTCCTTTTCTTCTCCATAGTAACTTTGTCCCATCATCTTCCTCACTGCCACTGTTTGTCTGTTGGAGATGGGGCTCCCTTTCTAACTACTCTTAAACAGAGAGATGTTTGCACATTCCTGAGATGCACTGGGAGCTTGAGGATGCTGGGAGAATGGTCAGGTAGCTACTTTGGAAAAGTTATTTTCAGTATCCGACCTAGAAACTACATCAGTCTGTCAGAGCAAGGCGGAACAGCAAGTTGAATTTTATCCACTTGGTGAAAGCTGGGTAAGGAACAAAGTGCTGTTTTTCTTTTCTGCTCCTTAATATACTTTGGTTTTCTTTATTTATGCTATAGAATCTAAAAAGAAGAGGCTGTTCATTGTAGCTCTTTTCAGCATCCTGTCATCTTCATTAACCTGAAACATTGTGCAGTTCTTTGGTGTCTTTGTGCACCTGCACTGGAATCTAATTATCTCAATCTGCAGTCTGCTGGTACAATACCACAGATTTTTAGATGTGAGACTTCTTTATAAGGTAACATATGAGACAGGAGAATTCAGGAGAGGGGAAAAACTATCAAAACTCTTAGTGCAATCCTATCACTGTCCTCTTTTGAAGTAAGTAACTATTGATGGTCTCAACTCTGGCTCCTAAAAAAGCTGCCTTTAGAACCCTCTGGCTCAACTTCAGCAGCAGGTGGGTCCCCATGTCTCTCTTAGAAGATAGAGTTTCACCCTGGAATATGAAAAAGCCATCACAGGAGGAAACTTGCCTCCTGAGAACTGTGGTCAGCATCTCGCTTCTTCTGACTTCACAGGTCTTTACCCCAAGTGGAGGCAAAACAAAATGGGTTGCTGTTTTTTTGTGAGGAAGACAGGCTCACAAGAACTAACCATCAAGTTTTGGAGCTCTCTATTCCTGCTGGCTTTCTGCAGGAAAAGCAGAAAGTGTTTCTGCGTTACCTTCTTTGCCTCTTGCTGGCGGGCTGCTGTAGCACACAGGGAATTCTCATTTTTAAAAGAGAAAATCATCAAGTTTCCTATTGTGCAGATAAATATAGGACATGAAATTAGCTTCCATAGTCCCTCCACTGAAGGCCCAGATAACAGTTGTGTTTATGGCCCTGCTCTTTTTAGAAGGCCTTTACAGGTCATCACTTTGATAAGAAGATGTTGGGAGGGCAGTAGGGGGAAACCTCAAGCTTTCACTTTTGTTTTTGTGAGGGGTTGGGCTTTTTTTGGTTTTGTTTTTGGGGTTTTTTTGGGTTGGCTTTTTTTTAAGTTCCAGGGAAACTTAACTCCTGTTTGCACAAAATGTCTTATATCAGGGTTCCATGCTGTTGGGTTTTTTCCTTTCCCTTACAAAATCTACAGCCTAATTTCACAGAGGACTGACTTTTGCACTATTCTAGATCCCTTAAGTGGAGTTAAAACTCGGTAATACATTAGTGGAAACAGTTTTACCTTCAAGGTATTGAATATTCTGCAAAATTTTGTTTCAATATTATTCTGTGGCACAGAGGGAATCTGTAATAAGACTTCATATAGTGCACAAAATATACAAGTAGGAGGATTTCTATATAGTGGAATTGCATTGTTCTGGTGAGGGGTTTTGCTAGCCTTACTGAAATATCTTTATGATGGGAAAAGGCAGGGGGGAACCAACAATAAGTGCTTCTTAAAGTTAACTTTTCAGCTGCTTTGAAACATGCCTGGCATGGCTGCAAACAATTCTGATCATGGAAATGGCTTGCACTAGTGGCAAAAGGCTGCCTTGCATGAAGGAGACCCGACTGCAAAAGGTCCTGAAACACAGGGAAATGGAAAAAGCTGCACGTACTCACCTGTAACTTATGGGGTATTGACGGAGGCTGTATCAGTCTCTGCAGCACCAAGCTGAGCAAGTACTCAGCCCAAAATGTTTCTACAGGGCACCATGCCTACACACAAGCAGCTGATGCATCTTCAAACCCCTCTTTGTAGCTGTTCTGACACGTGGTCCCTACCTACAAGGGACTGTAGCCTTTGCAGTGATACCCCGGTGTGACTATTTGTGGTATCAGTGAGCAAATGTTGATCCTACAGGGGCTTCTTTCTTTATGTTATTCAGTTCAAGCAATGCAATGGTTGAAGTCTGAATTTGATGAGGACATGATCTGTAATCATTGTTTATTTTTGGTGGGGGAGAAAAAAATGACGCAGAAACTAATTTTTTTTAAATGAAACTCCGATATTTGAGTGTAATATCTTGAAGTTCAAGACAAGAAGGAAATATCTTCAATAAGTAACTCCACAGAGGTATTGACCTAACTTTTCTGTAAGAATATGCAGTAATTCTAGTTGCAATTGCAAAGCTGAGGGAAATGTATGGAGACTGAAGAAATGTAGATTATATTTAACCATAACATGAATTTCAATGTCACTTTGGTATCTCTAATAACCTTCAAAGACAGTGGTTAGAGCTGATGTGAAGATAAGGTTGCTATTATGAATAGTCTTACTGCAATTCTAATGCAAGTGCCCTGGATCATTTCACTCAGTACATGATCAACCCCTTATCCTACTCACCTAAATACATTCAGAACACCTGAAATGTTACTCAAAAACACTCTGCTAAACTGACTCTAGTATTTCTCTAGTTCTTAAAATAAGCTTTCAATTTAAGTAGTAAATCAGAATGTGAACTCCCTTTCACACTTGATCCTTAGTACAGTACCCAAACCTTGTTCATAAATATTAATTCATCTTAATGTATCCTTCATATTAAGTATGTCCTTCCTTGAAGGTTTATTTAGCATTCTTTTGTGCAAATTATGAATTTGAAGTTAAAAATCTGGTAATAAAATAACTTTTTTTTTTCTCATTCATAAATTCTACTTGCTATGGTCACCAAATAAATTTAGTAATGTAACATCATTAACATTAACATAAGGTGTCCAAAATCAGTGAAAACTTAAAGATTATTTTTTTCAGCAACATGAAAATTAAGGTTTAATGTATCAATGCTTTCAACTGTACAAGACTAATCTTTCAGTTTTGTTTTGTCATCTCCTTAAAAGCAGGTACAACCTTTCTGATTGAAGGAACTTCCTAGATTGGACCCATGTGTTAAAAAGAGACAATAAAACAACCAAAACCCAACAACCCAAAAAACAAACCTAAAAATATTTAATTACCTAGAATTCCTGTAGGCATTAGTTTGGACTGTGTGTACAGAGCAGGTTTTTATGTTAAGGATTATCTGGCTATATGCAAACCACTTTTTTTTTTAAGGAATAGTAAGTGTCTTCTAAGTATTTGGATTTATTATGAAGTCTCCCATGCATCCACATAGAACCAATACTGTGTCTGATAAAATAGGGAAATCCTTTTGAATTTGATAAATGATTTCTTCTGTAAACCAGCCTGTAGGGCTTGGATGATTTCTCAATAAAAGTTCTCTCTTTTTTTTTTCTTTTTTGTTTTAAGGATGGAGATATCACAATGAGGGTAAAAATCTCTGTGGATTTCTTCTATCTGCATAAATAAATCTTTGTTTTTAACTGACATCCTGAACTTCATAACTACTAAAACTGATGCTGGAGTGCTGGGTTGGAAGGAATGAGCTGGATGATCAACTTGCATTGTGTGATATTAAGTCAGCTGAATTCTGTCATATTCCAGCTTGAGAGAATTCATAGGCATGCAATGATTTACCAGGATAAGTTTTGTCCTTGAGCATAAAATTACCTTTCACTCTTGTAAATTTTCCTTTTACATTAGATCGCATCTCCCTGCCTCTGTATTGAGCCTTTATCCAGAAAATGTACATTTTAACCAAATGTGATATCTGCTGGATTCAGTCACTGAATGGGATTCAGCTCTGAAAAAATACCCTTAATGTAACATTGCTTAGAAACTGCATCTGTACAGGCTGCCGTATTAGCTGTGGTGTGAGAAGATGAAGGGAAGGCTTCCAGAGGAACATAGGGTATGAGTTCATTAAGAGAACATAGAAAGGTCTGCAATAATCTAAACAATAGATTTTTTTAAATATATAGTTGTACACAAGTTAATTTCCTATGCAAATATTGCAAGCAGAGTCTACCTTACTATCCTTACCTGAGTAAATTTTATTTCACTAGCTGAAGTTAAAGCCCAAGACATTTATGAAAGCATATAGTTGATATTTCGAAAAACATCAGTTCAGGTTAGGTTGATACATTGGGGAGAGAGGGAAATGTCACTGATTTGGTAAAAGCCTTATTTTCTCTTCAGATGCCATTTCATACTTCTAATGCCAGTGAAATGCTCTTTTGATTAATGGAAAATAGAAATATCAGAAGTCAGGTTTCATGCTATGTCAGTGAATGGTACAAAGCAATGTGGTTTTTTAGCACTGTTTCTGGTGCTTTATAGGAAGGTGTCTGGTTTATTATTTTTTTCCAAATCAGATTAAAGATGTTTCACCTATCAAGACTCTTCCAGCTCTGTCAAGAAAAGATCTGTTCAGGGCAGTCAGTAGCTTTCTGAGCTTCAGTGGCAATCTGCTGGCTGGTATGGGAGGACTGGAGGAAAACACTTCAGTGAAGCCACTGATTCCCTTCTCATAGAGACTTGTGCACTATACCTTCAATTTTGCAAGGGTTTTCATACAGGAGTTTCTCCATCTTCTGCTTTTCCTAAGAGGCATACACCTCCTGGAACGTCACTCCTAAGCTTCTTTTGTGACTGTATTTGGGACAGAGGATATTTGGTAGAGAATTATTCTCTTCAGATTTAAATTGCTAACTGACCACTGCTGTGAAGGTTGCTCTGAAATATTTTAACTTAAGATTCATATAGGACTGCTCTAAGGATGAGGTTGTCCCAGTTGATGTCCATGTTAGAGTCTCATTGCAAATAACATTTGCTGCAAGAGATCTACGGAACATCTTTGAACAAGCCACTTCAGGAATTTTTTTCTTAATAAATAAATGTCTCAAATATTGGGGAGGGAGGGGGAGAAGCAAGGGAAAACTATTACAGAAGGATCTTCCCCTCTTATCCTCACAAGAAAAATGTTTGAAGATGGTACTCTTAGTGTAGAGAGCAAACTTCTTGGAGAGTTTTCTTCAGCAAAGTAAAAATTGTCAAAGATGGAATATCTGTGTTGAAGTGATTCACATTGTGTTCATGTTTCTTGATTCAGTATCATTTAAAGGGCACACAAGTTGCTTCTGATTTCAAATTTCCTTAAGCTGATGTCACTGGAAAGGCGAACTCTAAAGGTAGAAATCTGAATTGAACTCAGTGGGAAGCTTTAGCTATAGGTATGCTTAAACTAAACACATTCTGAAAACTCTTCCCATGTCCTCTGCTCTTCATTGTAATTCTAATTTTATTTAAAATACCTCAAAATGCAACATAACGTGTGTATTTCATTGCCAGAGTATCCTGGAACTGTGAATCAGGAGCAGAGGAAGATTATGCACAGCAGGCTGGCTATAAAATACAGAGATGGCAGTACTTCTCACTGTGTGACTTAATGAAAGCCTGAACTAAACCCGATTCTGTTCTGAGCCATGCTCAACAGTATAGAGGAAGACGGCCTTGATATAATGCTTGGTTGTGTCCCTTTGCTTTAGTGGAGGGTGGTGGTTGGGTTGGAAACCCCTGGACTTGCAAGCTTTGCTGCTGGGTTCCCCAGCAGAGTGCAGGGAGAAGGGAAAGAACGTTGCCCTTCTTACTTCCCTTAACCCAAAGATTTCACTTGGTCTGATTTTATTTCTCTTATAGTACAGTGTTGTGAAGGATGGAATCTTCCCCACAATAATAAAACTGGACAATGACTTCTGGGGAAAAAAACTTAAAGATATTTGAAGGTTCTGAATGGCTATTTTTTTATTCTACTATTGCTCATTCTTGGACTGAGGCACGCTTACAAATTTAGCTAAAATCTATCTTGATTTTGCTTTTTTTCCTGTGACACTGAATCAGGACGTCAATAAATGTCCGCATGTGATGCTTTCTTCTTCTTAACACATGCAGTCATCCCTGTGAATGAATGTGACTACATCTTCTTTAGGATACATGCTTGTGGTGGTGCAATTCCCCCCGCCCTCCCCTTAGGCCTCTTGGTACTTGGCGTGATTTCCTCCCCACCTGGGCCACATAATAATACAATGACCTGAAGGATACATGATGGTCTAACATGAAAGGAGGAAAACGTGGAGAGCAATAGATTAGAACACCAGGGCAAGCCCTTAGTCTATCTGGCTCCCATGGATCCTACTGTTTGAAGATAATAACTGATCACTCTTGAACAACCTATGGATCATAGCCATGGGGGGAGAGTGGGGTTTGAGGTGGTACCAGGACAACAAATCCTAACAAGTCCAGGGCTTGAGTAACCAATGGAAAAGTACTGGACTACTTCATTGTCCAAGCTGGGCCAGAGTGGAAAAGTACATGACAAAAGCCAATGATGTCTGTTAGTAGCAATTCTAGTAAAGACCCTTTGAGCTCTTCTGGATCACAGCAGGCTGTGGCCAGTATCTCCCCTGAGCTGGGACACTGTCTCAAGCTAACACTTCGAGGACCAGGAGACCAGGGTGAGGCAATCCCTCTTGAGCCTCAATTACTGCCCGTTGAGGAATGCCAATGCATTGTATTTACTCTAACTAGAAAAGGGAAATTTTAACTATAGGCTAGCCTCTTTCATCCACCTCTCCACTTACATGTTTATGATAAATATGCATTCGCTTTATGGATGTGGATGTTCTTCCATTTGTCTGTGCATGTGCAGGAGTTAGAAGGGGTACCCACCGACTCGATAGAGTTGTCTAATATTAAGAGATTTGTGATCTCAGTGGTTATGAACTGCGGAGGGGGGTGTGTGTGCACACATGCTTTTGTGCTTTGCTTATGTGTATATACATTAATCTGAGATCTGTACTTTTGATCACATATATGTATTGGTTTGGGATAACTTATAGTAAGTTAGTGTGAATCTTATCATCTTCAAATCTGTAATCAAGTTGCTGTTCAGTTATTTAGTTAAATCACTTTGCAAATGTTTAAATCAGTTAATGATTAGGTGCTGCTAAAATTCAACCTCTTGCTACCTCAAATCACTAATAAAATTTGAACTGCTGCTAAATCATAACTGTGTCTAATACTTCCATCCTGTGATAGTGCTGAAAAAAATCCTAAATTTGCAACTTGCAAGTGTTACTGGACTAGGAGGAAATTCATATGGTTCTTGACATCTGGGGAGAATACTAGTTTTGTCAGGAGAAACAACCTTATAGCTCTGTACTTTTCTGCAACATCTCCAATGGGTGTTTTGTCAAGACAAAAAAATGCATGCTCAGGTCTGTAGCTGACTCTGGAGGAGCTGAGCAATGGGGATGGATGAGACAGCTTATTTGTGGTTGTAATACTGCATCCCTTCTAAAAATGACTTGTTACTGAGTTTTTAGCATAACACTAAGAAAAAAGTACTTTTTTTCCCCTAAAATATCCCATTTGTCATACTAGCTTCAGCAATGAGATCGCATTTGCATTTTGTGTCAAAATGATGATAGCATTTCATAATGTTTCAGGCCCTTCTGCTTTCTTGGTCTTCCCAGACTGAGTATGGGGTAGAGCTTTTTCCGGTAAGCATGTGTCTTAGCAGTAGAAATTCAGGAAGAATGGGTAACTTCTCACAACTGCTTAATGGTTTCCAGTTAAGATCCTGGCTGCTGGTGCCAGAAGGAGACTCGGGGCAAGTGAGGGCAGGCTGGTGGGGTCACGGATCAGGCAGAGGGTTGCAGAGGTGGTGGGAAGCAGTGAGCTGATAAAACCTCTGAGTGACTAAGACCAGCTGAAGGAGAAGAGGAGACTAGGTAGGGCTCAAAAACTATTTGAGGGGACAAAAACTGGGGCTGGAAGCATGGGTCGGCTTGCGAGGGGAATAATTGTATGAAAACTTTCTCTTCTGTCTGACATGATCACTGTGCTCTCTACACTAAAAAGAAATCTAGTTTTTCTTATTTTCTCACCAAAAAACGTGAACTCTCTTTGTGTTTGAAAGTCTCCCTTGCTATTTAGAGATCTCCCTATAAGGAGGAGGTGGAGAGACATCCATCTGGGGTTATCATAAACATCCTGGTGTATGTTCTGGCAAAATTAGTTTGAAAATATAATAAAGTGATGAGGGGAGCAATTAAAAAAAAAAATGAGAAGGGGATTCTGTTGATAAAATTAAGTTGGAAGACTGCTTCCAAGAAGGTAAGTGGTTTAAATATAAATAGTGTGATTACCCATAGAAACACTGATTACTTTTTCAGAGGGTTAAAATTACAGTTTAATAAGCAAATACAATCTAGTAAGATTGTGTTGCCTTAAGTACAGGCCAACCATCAGCACTCAGACAGCTGTCAGTAATAAACTGTTTCCCATTACTTTCTTCTTTACAGGGAGAGAAGAAGGAAGATGTGATGCCCTGTATTCTGTGATCCCTGACCACTGGGGCTGCAAGATATTTCTCTTCTGGTGTACCTAAACTCAGAACCTGGATCTTCAGTGACCTGAATCCTGGGGACAAGCCTCGATGGGGAGTGGTAGTAGAAAATCACTTCATTAAATCAACAATTTGGAAATAATATAAAGTAGTACATAGTAGAATTGAGCACAGTTAGAATGAGTTTAGTAATGTATTACTTAACTGTTGGAACCTGATTTTAAAGTCAAGGGGGTTTGTGCTCAGGATAATAAGATTCTCAACCTTTTTGTTTAGCTGAATATGGTAAAGCAAAACACTGCATATGCTTTAGGCTAAGTGTTGCCCTCACTGGAGGAAAAGGGAGTTTGGAGCTTTTTTTGGAAGGAGAATTAGGTCCTTGCTCAATTAATGTTTTGGATCCAGCCCTTTCTTTTTAGACAAGATTTTACTTTTTTGTGTTGACAGATCTGTTTCTTTCTACTGACCTCCTGAAGATTCATCTTTATGTGGAAAAAGTAGCAACAGTCTTTCAATGTCAGCTCACTCTTAAAATACATTCTCTTCAAGATAAAATGTAATTACTTATTTTTAAAGCAGAAGCTCTTTTTTAATCTGTAATCTTTTGAGTAACTAGATATTTTCTTTTTATTTGCTTAAACAAGCCCTAATCTCCTTCCCTGGATCACTTCAAAATCTATCTATCATGCTAAGAATTGCATCTCAAACCTAGCAAGTTTAAGATCCTTATCTTATTTTAGCATAGAGCTTGCTCAATCTTCGACATTTGCCTTCGGTTTCAAAAATTCAGTCTTTACACAACAATAGGTTTATGAAGAGTGTATAGAGGCAGCTTTATAATCTATTAGAAAATAATTTTCATTTTTTAGCTTAGTGTAAAGCAAAGATCATTCATATATATGCAGCATGACATGAATAAATGTTGGGTTACTGCAGATTTTGGGAAGATTTCTCCCAGTTAATTGAAATGTAGACTTGGTGAGATGTACTTTCACCACAGATAGGAGGAGGAAGGAGGTATAGATATGCATTTGTCTGGTAAAGTTGCTTCAAACTGTGATGTTTAGACTCTCACATGTACAACTGAAGCATCTTCTGGACTTGGGACTTCAAAAAAATTAAGTTTTTATAATTATGGTGATACTGGATGTATGCTTAATTCAGTACAGCTGCCTCATCTAACAAAACTCAGTTAATTAACCTCAGTTAATCCTACTGATGAAGCTCTGCAAGTTGTGGTGCCTGCTTTATATTGGATAGGGCCGCGGTTAAGTGTATAATCTGTGGAATGACAGTTGAAGAAAATGTGTGCTTTGTTTTCTTTCAGGGTTCTATTCATTGTGTGTGGCTTTGCCTTGTTTCAGCTTTGCAGCTTAGACAATTGCTGATCTTATATATCCATAAAATTACCTGTGGCTTTGGAATCTGAGGGTTGTTTACAATATCTGGTACTTGAAAGCCTGATTTCCTGCTGCTTCTGCTGGAAAGGGGAGAATGGGTTCTTCTGGGGATGTTTTGTTTGGATTCCCCCCACGCCCCCAACCTTTGATATGTTAGTGCAAATTGTTGAACTGACTTCCTGTACCTTTTAGGGAAGATGCAGTGGGTTTGCTTCATCTAGTTTGTTTGATTTGGAAAGAACTTGTGCAGGATGGAGATCATTCCAAAGTGCTGGGTGGCTGTATCTTGCCCCACGAGTCTTGGGGAACGCTCGTGCTTGAGGCAGATGCTAAATCAAGCCACTTTTGCTCAACATCATGTACTTGTGGACTTTAAATCTGCCAGGTGTCTGTCCTCCAGAAACTGCGTGCTTTTGTGGGCTGGGCGGGGAGCCAGCAGCTCTGAAGCTGTATTCCCACCTGTATCTGGCTTAATAATGCTTTGTCCTTACATAACACCTTATTTTGTTGTTATCTTTCACTTTCTCTCTCCTTTCCTCCTCCACAACTAGGCTGTTAACTGAATCTTGCCAGTGGTACATAATAGGAGCATATTAGTGTTCTGTTGACATCTTAAGATCCGTTCAGATCTACAGCTTTGTCAGCGCTACCACACTGCTAAAAACAGCCACCTTCTTTTTTTTTTTTCCCTTTCTTTTAAGCCCTTCTCAGGATTGGACATTGTATGCTTTGTGGTTGGTTGGTAATCCTAGTACTTTATATAGTAATTGCTGGGCAAAGTCAGGTGGTTTCTTCTCAGCTAATTCAGTTATATTTTTTTTTATAAAATACAAGTTGGAATTTACTGGGGAGCTTGTAATGAAATAGCAAAAAGGCAGGTATTAAGGGACTTATCTGATATTTTTGCAAAGAGCTCACTGGGGGTAAAAAGCAGTTAATTGCGAAAATAAGTCTTGCAGCTCCTAGGCACCAAAAATGCTAGCTGTTTTTGACAGTATGATTGTGGAAGTCCTGTAGACATGGAGACAGATGTGGCCTGATAGGCATTGACTGATCAGATAGTAATTTTTCATTGGAGCACCAAAACAATTTGGTGCTGAGGCTAGAGACAATTACAGAATGTTCCGCTGGGGTAAAGTGTGTATGTTCCTTTAGAGGGCTAGGAGGTAATTTGAGATAGCCTAGTCCTTGGTGAGAGGGCTACGCTTCCAGTGGGACTTTAGGAGTGAAGAGCCGGGCATTACCTGAGATGTGCTATGCTCTAAACTAAAATCCTAGCTTTCTTCCATGATAATCTGGTGGTGGTGGTGTCTTCAATTAAAAAAAAAAAAGTAACATTGAACAGAAATGGTTTGGAGGAAGCTTCAGCAGTCTCCTCTCTGGCTGCCATACTTGAGAGAGTAGTCTTTGGGATAGGATTCCTTTGAAAAAGACTGAAGTGAATCTCATCTTTGCAGAACAGGAATAATATTGCAGCATATAGGTGCTTTGGTGAGGAGTCCCAAGAATAGTTGACAACATGATATGGGGGAGGAAGCTGTTTTGTGGGCTTGTGTGTGTTTGTTTTGTTGTGTGTGGCTTTTTTTTTTAATTAAAGGTGAATATTGAGGCTAGAAAGACCTGGCTTTGTTTCATGCTAAAATCTTCATAGCTTTTTTCTTTTGTTATTAAGTACAGATATTTAAAACAAATAACATATTTGCCTTCCTGCCTTGAATAAGCTGTAGAGGCTCAAGTGATTCCTGCAGTAGGCTCACCTTCTGCAAGAGGTCTCATACCGGCTTAAACTTGTTACAAAGTGAAAACTCTGTCCCTAAACCAGGTATCTTGCTAATTAATTATCTTTGCTTTTTGAAGTAAGCACCTTCACTGTAACATGAACTTGTTGCCTTTGATTTTTAGCCTTTGGAAGGTTGGTTAGAAAACCCTTTATTGCCAGAATTCTTTCCTTCAGGTAGACAGGCACTGCAATCAAATCTACTGCCTTCATCCATCTTTTGGTTAAACTACATAGATTTAGCTTTAGTTTGTACCTATTGTCATTTTGCTTATTTAGCGTACGGTGGAATGACATACCACCTTTCTGGTTTGAATCCCAAGGCATAGGCATAAGAATTCAGTTTTCTGTTTCATTATAGGGGATTTCTCTTCATTTTCATTTTCATTTTTCTGATGCACATTTCAGTGAGGGTAGAACAGCAAGATTAAATGTTACAACTGCTGTGAGAATTCAAAAAGTATAAAATAATCTGAATTCTTTTATTCTTTTTTTTCCTCTATTCTGTGATAACAAGATGTACCTTGATGCCTGGAAGAAGTAAATGCTAGTGTCACAGAAGTTGATGGGTGAGGTATAACCAAGGCCTCGGGTAGAAGTTGCTGTTCCCATTAGTCATGTCAACAAAGTCAGATAAGGCTGGCATTTAGGGAGTACAGCTTGTGCAAAAACTTTTCCAAGTATAAAGATATAACTCAGAATAGTCTTAGACCTTCAACAGTGCCCTTTCCACAAGCTTGGAAAAAGCAAAGGAGATGTACTGCTCAAGTATGGGAAGAGGTGCGTGACAAAAGCATTTAACTAGGAGATGGGAGATAAGGATTTTCTGAGGTAATAGCATGATGTCCTCATGCTCATGGAATGGAAGGCAGCCTTGTGGCAATGCAAATGAACATCTTACTGACCTCAATTAACATTCATTCTGTTTTTGCCAGGACTGAATTTTGTTGTTCAGGCCTGCTAGGTGCATACTAGGTGAATAGCAGACAAATGTAAATGACCTCATTTTATTAGTTGCATGGTGTGAATACCTTGGAGCCCACCTTTAACTAAATTAGAAGCCTAGAACGAAGAGCTATAGCTCTCTGTGGTCCATGAAGAGAGCTATAATCCTGGGGTGTCCTGAATTGCCCTCTGTATGCTTCACTGATCTCATTAGGCACATAGAGTTGTAGCTTAGCTCGATGTTAATGTGAATTTATTCTTTATATCTGCGTGCATCTGATGTTAGTATGCCTGACTGAATTTGCCCCTCTCTTTTTTTAAAGTTTATTTTCTGTGTTAGTTTTTTTTTCCTTTTTTAAAAATTTCTGGTATTCTGTCATTGGAGAATTTTTGTGTTGTTGGGAGACAGCACAAAAAAATTACAGAAATCACAAACTGGATGTCACTTTGTAATTCATGAGGAGATGCTGTACCTATAAATCACAAAAATCTAACAGCTGCAACTGCAGTCAGATAAAACACTGACACAAGGGCAGCTGAGAAGCAGTGAAAGACAGATGAGACTACGACTTTTTGTCAACTGGCTTCACCCTCCTGGAGAATATCTGGTGTCAAGCTGTCAGTCTACTTGACTTCAGAATGAACAGAGTAAGCTGATAAAACAGTGTGAGTCCTATCACCTCTCCTGTCTTGGGAAAGTTTAGAGACTAACATAATTCATGAGATGTTATGCCTTTTTTTTATTTTTTCCACTGTCTGTTGTGTCAGCATGTAATGCAAAATTTTAATCTCTAGTTGTCCAAAATTGTGGTTAAATACCATGCCCATAGATCACGATATGAATAGACTGGCTCAAACAATAAAAAATACTTAATGCAAATACAGAGATCTTGAATCAACTTTCAATCTGTTTCTGTCTTGTTAATGCCTTTAATTGAAATATCAAATGAAACTATTGCTGAAGAGTAGGCCATCTCTGAAAATTATCAGGCTATAACTTAGCTTTCTCTAATGAAGATTCCATATATGTGGAAGCAATAGATTTTAATTTTTTATCTCATCTTTACACACAAACATTAAATTCTAGCTACAAAATATTTAAATGTGACAAGGATACAGATAGATCTATTGCTCCACTATGGAAGTCCTGTGGCTGCACGAATAACTTTGCTTTGCTATCACACTTTATTTCTGAATGATTTTCAGCCCTCATAATTACATACACTTTATTCTGGTGTTTCATTATTATCTTAATTGAATTGGTGGAGGAGAGGAATCATTAAAATGGTGTTTCCTCCATCAACCTCATCAAATGTCAAAAGCTTTAGCTGAAGGGACTCATGCTAGTATATGAAATCACTGGTGGTCATGGGTTTGGAAGACCATGAACTTTCATAATTTTATTAATATACAGACAATGAAGAGGTAGACAGAGACCACTAATGAGGACTTTGTTCACAGGTCTTGATTTGTTTCCCAAAACACTTCCTGTGCTCATGGTGTTAGAAGCACTTTGGTCCCTGGCTTTTCTTAAACGACCCTCAAGCACCTTTTTCTTTTACCCAAGGTTTACATTTGTGACTGTTTGCATTATGGCAAATTAAACTTCACATAAACTTAATTCAGTCCATCCAGATAGACTTAGTTTCATTATGGACCACAGGAAAGAAAAAGAAGAGATGCTTTCTGGGTCTCTATCTGCAGAGGTCCCAGTTTTGCATGAGCATTTTCATGGGACATGCAGAATATGTATACATATGTGAAGGCTTTGTGGGATGGATGGGTGAAAGTGGACAGAGAAGAGGGGAATCTTTACACCAGTCCCTGATGTAGCTACACCAGGCATGTACTGTTAACTGCTTCCAAATTTCCTCATAGAAGGAGGCTCACTGTGGAGGAGGTCTTGCTTCCTTTTTCATGTTAGGGATTGTACATCAGCTGTTCTGAAATTTGGTAAAGCTGTGATGGCTCCTTGAGCATGTTTCAGTAGCTTTATTAGGAAACTTCGAAATGAAGCTTTGAAGGAAGACTTTGCTGTGAGCTAGGAAACACAAAGTCTGTTTGACCACATATTGTGGTATTTAAGCAGGCTCAGGGTAGGAATTGGCAAACTTCTTTTAAAGGAAATAGAAGTCTGGGGTTTGGGGGGTTTGGGGTTTTTTTGAGGGGGTGGTATTGTGCAGGGTTTTTTATTTGTGGTGCTTTACTAAAAATCTAGTCTGAATTCATACCTAGGGGAAAACTGTTGACTTTTATTTTGGGTCGGTGGGTTGTTTGTTTTTAATTAAAAATAATTTAAAAACCAGCTTAGGCTGAAATGGTTTCCTGATATAGTTAAATGTTTTGAGTTTACTGGGCTTTCAAAGGAAACGTTCACAAAGTAAAAGCAAGGCTCAGGTCTGTCAGGCCGAACTCTAGAGTAGGTGCTTCAGATGTGGAGGGTCTCAGCTCTAGGCTGGCTCTATCCCATGGTCAACCCCCACCTGGAAGGATGCCCTGGGTACCAGGTGTGTTGTGGTGTGGATGCCTTGATCTCTGCACAGCACTGGTGTCTGTTATCTCTGTGTTGCTTTGCAGTGATTGAACTGATTAACACGGAAACTAGTTCAGTTTTCCTCTTTGGAAAAGCTAGAAAAAAATGTGCATAAGCGAAAAGCCAAATACTTATAATATTGATAGTTGTACAAAGAATGTGAAGAGTTCTAAAACATAATGCAAACCATCTGTTTGAGGAATATTGTCTGGTACACAAGCTAACGGAGAATGCCAGTTTGGTTTTGGTTTTTTAAAGGGTATACACAAAATGGATGAATTTTAAACAAAGATGGGAGATTTTTCTCCCTCTATGGAAGACTGNTTTAACCCAAACCCAACCCCTAACCCCCAAAGATGGATGTCTTTCACCTTTGCAAATTGCCTCGATTCTCCATGTCCTTCAGCAGCTTCTGCAACTCATTGTGTAGGATTCCACACAGCAGCCTTCCACTTTTGATGCTTTCCCACAATCTGGCAGGACCCATCAGTGAACAGAGCATGTTCCTTCTCATTTTCTGATGGTTTATATAGTGGGGCCCAGTTAGGCTCACTTCAGCTTCCAATACAGTCAACTGTTGGGACCCTCCTGTCACTCCAGAAATACAAATTTGTTCTTCCCCTCTATAAGTTGATGGTATTACGGTGCATTGCACGCCAGTGTCCACTAGAGCCTTTTACTCCTGTGGGTCTGATGTGCCAGGCCATCACATCCACACAGTCCAATAAATTTAGTTGTCCCTTTCCTCCACCTGGCTGGAGGCAGGGCCCCTCTAATCCTGGTCATAGTATCTGTTACTCACTTGCAGAAATGACTTGGAACCATGCAGCTGCTCACTCAGTCCCTACGGGAGTGAGGGCGAATCAGAAGAAAAAGGCAAAACTTGTGGTTTGAGATAAAAACAGTTTAACAGGAGAGTAAAGGAAACAGAAAAACAACAGTAATAATACTGGTGGAGGAATGTACACACAGGGTTACCTTCTGGCTCAGTGATAACCAGGTATGCCCATTGTTCAGGGGCTTTTCCAGAGGAGATGCTGAAAAGGTTCAAGGGGTTGGGCTTCTGCAGGGACCAAACTGATTATTTATTTGCTGCACAGTTTTAGAGAGAGGGTTGTCCCATTGCCCTTCTTGTGGTTTGAGGCATTTTTTCAACAGTCCATTGGCTTGTTCTACCATACCATTGGATTGTGGATAGCAGGTGATGTGAAATACCCATTTTATTCCTTCTTGTTTTGACCACTCTTGTACTTCTCTTTTAGGAAAATGCGAGCCATTGTCACTCTGGATAGAGTCTGGGATAGGCAGTGTTGAAAACCATGCAGAAAGGCCTCAAATGGTGTTTCGTCCATTAGCCTGTTGGCATTTGGTAGCTGCAAGAAGTCCAGATATTACTTCTACTCCTGTTAGGATATATTTATACCTGGCAGAGGGTTTCAAAGGGCCAATACAATCTATTTGCCAGGTAGACCACAAGGCTTTTCTTTCACTGATATGCAAAGGCGGGGCTTTAGCAGGATGATATGTTTGCAATTTCAATTTACATTTGGGGCATTCAGTAAGGAAGGTTTCACACATTTTTCTGCTAAGAGGCCAGCCTCAGCTTTGAGCTGAAAAATGCGTCTTAGCCTGTGGGGCCTAATTTCTGATGTAACCACTCTCCCAGTTGACACCATATCGGGTCTAAGGAATCTTCTACCTTTCACTGTGAGACAGTGAGAGTTCAGGGTTAGGTGTAGGGTCTGGGGGTTTGGGGTTAGGATTAGGTTAGATTAGGATTATTAGACAATATTGAGCAATATTGTCTGGTATGCAAACTAATGGAGAATGACAGTTTTTGGTTTTTTAAAGGGTATATACAAAATGGATGAGTGTTAAACATAGATACGAGATTGTTTATCTCCCTCTATGGAAGACTGCACTCAGAATACCTGTAATGACCTTGGCACTCTGCTTAATGAATAAATGGAGTATTCAGCCATATCTGATAATGAAAATGAGGCACGCTTAATTGACTTAGCACCCAACTAATTAGCAGTTAATGCAGTTCTGAAAATTGCTGAGTTATTTCATCTTGGAGTGTCAGAGCACGCTTGTAGAGAAGGGGCAATCTAGGCTTTATACCTTAAGCACGAAGCAAATATAAATGGCAAACAATAATTGGCCTGGTGGTTTCAGTTAGTTACATGGCCTTGATCCATGATCCTTGATTCTCCTCAGCCATCTGTAAAATGTTTATAATTCTAGAATGAAACTTTGTTAGTTGACATCCTGCAGGCAGTTGCACTAGAGGATCTGTTAGGACTGTGAGCAAATTTTTTATTTAAAAAAAAGTGTGGTTTTTAGTCACCATTGTGTTAACGTCCCAGAATAGCCTGCTGGGATTTTATTTAAAGTACATATTGAGTTATAGTGCCTGACTTGACACCTGCAAATGTATCTGCCCCAATTTTACTTGGCTACAGACAGTGATGCAAAACTAAATGAGACAATTTCTTCCAAAATCTTTCCCTCTTAGCAGGGATTTTTCTGTTGCTCACAGGAATGAGCAATAGTATTCAGAGCCAAAACAGTGATGTTTGAGGAAGAGGCCATCAATTTAGTTCCCTGAACAAGGGATAATCAATGGAAACCTTCCTTTTACTGTTCATGTTTGGAATTCCTAGGTTCACAAAGGATTTAGTACAGCAGGAATCCTCTTGTTCCATTTTTTCCATTTTCTGTGAACTGTTTTTTTAGCAATTTTTTCCTTAATTTTAAAATATTAAATGGTTTTCCACACAACACCTTTGATCATCGAGTAGCAACTCTGAGGATTTTTTTTAGGGTTTTTGCATTTATTTAGAAGAGCAGAGGGTTAAACAGGCTAAATGAAAAGTAGTTATGTGCCTCGAATCAAGAGGCATGGCAGTGAAGTCCGGATATTGGTTACACAGCCTTCGAGTCGCTGTCTTGTCCCTGATTTTAGCAGCAGGTGTCTTCAGAGGGCACAGAATTAACTATACTTCTCCCTGCTGGAAAGCAGCCCTGGGGCATTGCAGGTCTCGCAGTGAAACAGATGGGAATGGGGAAGACGAGGCCTACGTCTCCGTGTTGGGCCCGTGATCCTCTGTAGACATTACCTTCCACAGAAATCCCTGCAGAGGTACCTGCTGCTTTCCTGTTGTTAAAAATATGGGCCTCCTACAAATAATCTTGATAAATGAGGGAGCAAGCATTAAAATGTGGATTGGAGTCTGTATTCAACTTTTCTCCTGTGTCTCTGTTCACTTGCCTGCTGAAGCTCTGCCTTTGAAAATCATCAGAGATACAAAGCAATGGAAAAGTGGTTTTATTTTTTTGTTATGTATATGCTAGAATACTTCTTTCAGCTTTTGACTTATTTTAGTGCCAGGCTTCAGACACTTAATGTATTGTGAGCTGGGGCCTTGCAGACCTGCCCTGAGTATATTCTGACTATTGCTCAAAATCCAAATCCTTGATCTGGCATCAGTACACTTCATTTAAATTGGTGTTAAACCTGATCTTTGTACCTCACCTGATGCATCAGCTGTGAGGGGTCAGTGTATAAATTGTGAATCTTCACAAACGTCAGGATCTTTGGAATTTGCTTGTGGAACAAAAGGGGAGCCTTGCCAAGCCCCTGCTGCACACCATCGTGTAGCCTTTGAAATGACAGATTTTACTTGGCACTGTTGGATTTTAGTGCAGTCAAGAATGTACCACGAAGGTATCAACAAAACATCCTGTCCTCTAAGATTAATGTTTATTATAGTGATGCCCAAGGAGATTTCAGCTTTTTTTGGTCTGACCAATACTGCAAAGTGTACATAGACAATAACTGAACTGTTAGCAGGTTTTGCGAGGAATACTAATAAAGTTATTATAGCAGTGGTGATCTAAAACAAAAGGAAGGTAAAGGTTACATGCAGATACAGTGTTCTCAGACTTACTCATACCTAGCTATGGTCTATAAAGTTTCAGGAGTAAGGCATTTCTGTTGTTAAAAATATTTGTACCCCAGACTAGAGATTTTCTGTAAACATCTGTAAACATGGAAGTAGCTTTTGCACACTCATTGGTGGGAATCCAGATGTGGCCTTTGTGTTTCAGTCCCTATTCTGCGCCCATTCCACTTTTCCAACCATAGTTTTAAGCGAGTTGGTTTACCTGTGGTAAATAAGTGCTGGGCACTTCATTTTCTACATGATGTTGCACTGGGTTAAATAATGTGTTTTGTGGAGAGGAGGCACAGAGGAAAATACTGAATGGCATGTTTTTCTTAGATATTTTAAAGTGTTCTGTTTCTCTGAGCATTATGTAGTGAACACTGGGTATTTGTGCAGCCTACTTGAGATTATGATAAACTCTTATCAAGCTGCAATGCTGGTGCTTTCTGTCTTCATTGCTAATTTGTGTGTTTCACCAGTCTCTCTTTTATGATCCACCCTCAGTGGGTATTAATGTTGATTGTTGTGCTTGAAACAGATCTATAAAGAAGCTATACTTCACCTCTGTTGCCTTTTGGTTCTTTATCATTGTGCACAGTCTTAACAAATAATGTTGATTTGGTGTGATATTTGATGCTCAGAATGTAGGGTTGATGAAAACAGAAGTGCTACCAAGACTGTTACTGGAAAGAAGCAGAAAGGAGGACAATGTCCCCCTCTCTACTGCCCCTAACATTCAGCTTTGACACAACTCAGCTGCAACCTTCTGGAACCATTGTGGGGCGGGAGTGCACTGGGCTAGCCTGGGTGCCAAGCTGCCTTTGGACACCCTTGGGAAGGTACCCAGACTTAGCCTAAATTGTGTTTCAGTTTTCCTTGCCTCCCTGTGTGGCTTTACTTGAAACTTCATGCTGGAGGAGAGCAAAGGACAGGTCAAGGGAGCCACGCCTCTTACAGGGGACAAGAATATAGAAATCAAAACCTTTTGGATGCCTTAAGTATGCTACAGTCTTCTGCAGCAGTGGCTGATTTGAGATCAGAAGTCAGCTCTTCCACACATGGAGTGACGGTGATGTGAGAAAGGAAGTCCCTCTAGAGACAAGAACAACCGTTCTCTGTAGGTGGGGGAAACCCTCAAATATGCAGCAACTGCAAAATAGGAAGGGGGGAGGGTGTTTGTCTTTGCGTTAGCATGCCAGCAAACCTCAGGTGAGCACCTACTCCTGAAGTGAGTTAGCTTAATGGGTCACAGAGGTCTGTTAAGGACTGAATTATAATATAACCTTGGGTATCCTATGTTGGATTTGAGAGCAGGTATTCTGTCTCATTATCTCATATGTGTTGCTCCTGGTATGTGGTCTGCTTTCCACGTTTCCTCATGGCTAAATGAGCAATAGTCTTAATCTTTCAATGCAAAATTAACCACCTACACTCTTTCAAGGCAGCAAAATTACAGACTGAGAACAGTTATTCTCTGTAGATCAGAGGTGAAATCTCATTTGGATAACTCCCCTACGCTCAGTATCACTGGTTTAGAGACATTTGTACATACATATATGTGTGTAGATATATGTGGTAGCTGTTTACATAATATGGCTTCTGAATGCTGTTGTTCTCATGAAATGATTTTCTTAATAAAAGCCTGTTTCTTATGTGTCTGCATCTTTCTGGATTAATTCAAACTAAATGTCAGTGACTAAAGGGTGTCATGTTAAAGATGAGGTCCTATGAGTGCTTAATACCATAGTAAGCAGTCTTTCTGATTGCCTGATATATTTCTGAGACATGCCTTTCCTAGGTCTGGTCACAGCCATCCCATGATTGCACCCTTGTTCTGATCCTATTCAGTCACTTTCAGCTGAAGAGCTTCCAAATTGCAACCTGACAACTTGCTGCTAGTTTGTACATCTTGCAGTTACGACTTTGTGTGGAGTGTAGGTGGTATTTAGTTGATTGGAGGGATGAGGAAGCTCTTTTCTGTTTAATGTTTCTCATTAGCTTGTTGCCTCAAAGGTAAGTTTTTTAGCATAACATGCAGGAATTTGCTTACACAATATGCTCTATTAATGTAGAGGAATTAAATATGGAACAGACTCCCACTTCCATTGTTTCTTTTATTCTGTTCCTTGAATGCCCCAATTGGACTTCTAATGAAGTATTTCCTCCAGCTGTCAAGAAAGTTTACACTATGAGCCTAACTTTCTGTTTCCTAGCAACTGTGCATCCTTCTGCTCCTAAAGGAGGGTGGCTTATACTTTTAATGAACATAGTTCTAAACCATGGCCAATGAAAAGCAAGTACTGTGCAATAATATATGTCATTCATACTTTAAACAGAAAGTAAAAAGTTCACATCATCATTGCTTATCTGCTTTAGCATTGCATATAACTTTGAAAAGATGCGTATTTCTTTATATGTTCTTGCATTTCAACTTTGAACTTTTAGTTGTGGTTGGCAATGTAGATATGACCACAATTGACCATTTGGCCTTGAGACTAGGGATCACTGCATGTAGAAGTTTTGTTTGGCAATTTCTTCTGTTTGAGTATCACCAACATGTTACTTGGAAGGTATTGGGAATATTTTTATTTTTATTTTATTTTTATTTTATTTTTATTTTATTTTTATTTTATTTTTATTTTATTTTTATTTTATTTTTATTTTATTTTTATTTTATTTTTATTTTATTTTTATTTTATTTTTATTTTATTTTTATTTTATTTTTATTTTATTTTTATTTTATTTTTATTTTATTTTTATTTTATTTTTATTTTATTTTTATTTTATTTTNCCCATTCTCTCACTTCATTATGTCATTAGTGTCTTGTGAAAGTGGAATTTGATAGGGAAACCTTTGAAATCAAAGTTTCTTTTAGCCGTATTACAGGCAGAACATGGATGGCAGCTGTGTGGGAATGCTGCTTCCTCTAGAAATTTAGGAAGAGTTGAACATCTGATTTGATATTTGAGAATTCCTAAGTGACTAATGAGGTGGCATAAAAACAAAGTGGAACGTAACTAGGGATTTGCTTTTTGGTGAAAGCTTTTCCATGTTTAGAAACATCAGTGGTTTTTGCATAGGAATTAAAAATCTTTCTGGCGTTTCAACAAACTGTCTTTTCTGTTGAAAAGGTCAAAATCTTTTACGTGTCTGACTCCTCACCTCTGAAGTGGCCAGATGGCTTCCATTCCTTGTTGGAAAAATAGGTGTTCTGAAAGAACAAACTTCAGTCAAAACATACTGCTGAAAAAAGTGATTAACTATAGAACACAGGACCTGCTATGCTGGTTTACAGTAGTAATATATCTAGCCTGAGATCTTGTCTTCAATAGAGACTTAAAGATGCTAAGAAAGGGGAAAAGCTTTTTTTCTTGATTTCAACAGTATACAAAAACCCCTGCATCTAGAATGTATTTCCTTCTCTCTGTCTTCTCATACTGTAGTAATGTCTTCATTCTTATTTATTTTGGACAAGTCTTGCCAAACTTTTTCTCACTTATAATGTAATTAATTTGTTTCATCTTGCTTTTTAAACATCATCCTACCTAAGCTCCCTTGTGTGTACATTACAATTGTTATTAATTATGAGGTCATGTATTATTTCTCTCTGGATAGTTGCCTCATGCAGAGTTGAAAGATGGATAGCATTAAAAACCAAGTTTATATTAGTGTAAGATTTTGTAATTTAAAGAGCTCATCCTGTGTGTTATCCATGTAGCGTCATCCTAATCCTGATCTGACTACAAAGCATTTGTTATAACAATGGGTTTCTGTAGTGCTTTTTGCTGTGGTATCTTAAAAGCTTTCTTATTGTTAATGCATCTATTTTCAAGGTGCTCTGTGAGGAAAAGTGATGTTTTCCCATTTTACTTAAGGAGAATGGAGAGGCAGAAATATCAGGGTCAAAAAATACTCATTTGAAATGCCTAAATGAAGATACTAAAGACTTGATCTTTCTGTGTCTACAACACAGCACTAAAAAAAATTTAACACACAGATCAAGTTTGAAGTTTGGTTCCCTTTAGCTGCAGCTGCTGCAGAGCTCCTACCCAAAAAGACTTTTGTTATACAGCTCTGCTTCATCCCTGAGCAGCCCCATCCTGTGCATAGGCACATCCATCAAAAAATTGCAAAGGTTTATCAGAAACTTGGCTGATACCAGTGTTAAGTCATCTTCTGTGTGTACGAATAAAGCTAACCCTTAGCAACCAAAGGCTTTCATTGAGCAAGCAGATCCTCCCTTAATTAGGGAGGACATGCACTTTGCCCGTTAGGTTCACCAGTACTTGCTGGTAAGGGAAGAATGGCACAATTTAGAAACTGCGGGCTGCAGTTAATGGTGTGGGGAGAAGCATAGGGTTGCCACAGCACAGCTGCTGCCTTGGTGGTAGAATCTGAACCACTCATGATTAACACATTTTTCCACACAAGACCTAGATAAAACAAAGACAGGCGGTTCTTTCAGCTGTGCAGGTAGGGATGTGAGACAGAAATGAAGCAGTTGTTTACAGCTGTGCAAGAAGTCTGTGATGTGACAGACAAGTGGTATGAGCTCCAGAATAATACCATAATTGTAATTACTGCAGTGTCCCTTTGTTTCTGGTAGCCATGGCATTTTCTTTCCTTTCCTTGAAGCCTCATCATTGTTCTTGCTCTGGTCCTGCTATCTCAGTCTCTCCGCCCTGTGCGCTAGCTTACAGTGCACTCTGCCCCTCTGTCCTCCTACTCCAAATTGTGCTGCACTCAACCTCATCCAAGTGTTGCAGCACACTGTAGTTTGTGTTTTGTTTTCTTCAAGCACCTTTCTGATGTACAGTAGCACTCTCACTCATCATTAAAATGTTTTTACTTTAATATTCTGTTTCCTGAAGAGACAGCGCTGTTGGAAGGGGAGCTTGGTCTTGTGCCTACTATCATTCTGCCCTTTGTATTACTGCAATTTTATAGGCAAGATAGGGCCATAGAGGGAGGCTCTCTTTCTGTAGGGACTTGTGCAACACTTGCTCACCAGCACAGCCAAGGTATGTACTTGTTGAAACTATAAGTGTTACCCTATAATTTTTTAACTCAAGAGGATTAAAACTTGTCTCCTAGGCGTGAAAGTCTTAATGCCTCTATTCTGCTTCAATAGCCTTTTTTTCACCCCTTCTCCTTTGGTGTCTGTTGAGTGAAGTTTTAAAACATGACTCCTCATCAGAATATATAACAAGATAATATTGTAGGGAAACGAAGAGGGATAATACCTCTGTGACTGTGCTTAACATGATGAAAGACAAGCTTTTAAAAACTCTTTAAATAGGTATTCTGTAGGCATTTCTCCCATCACTTTCATTCTGCTGTGTGGAAAGAGTTAGATATCACTACCTCCCCTTGTCTTTTTTAAAAAAAAAAACTTTACATAGCTTGTCTAATGCATGGGTAAAGACACTGAAACATCCCACAGATTCTGTAGCTTTTTTTACCGTGGGAAACTTATAGGGTAATGTCAACTTTACTAATATCTCAGCATTCGAGACTTGCCGTTCCCACAGTCTTTCACAGACATGAAAAGAAAATAATCTGTTCCAGACAGAATTTCTAGAATCATTGAATCATAGAATGGTCAGTATTGGAAGGGAGCTTAAAGATCATCTAGTTCCAACCCCACTGCCATGGGCAAGGACACCTCTCACTAGACCAGGTTGCTCTAAGCCCCATCCAGCCTGGCCTTGAACATTGCCAGGGATGGGGCATCCTCAGCTTCCCTGGGAAATCTGTTCCAGTGTCTCACCACCCACACAGTAAAGAATTTCTTCCTAATAGCTAACCTAAATCTACTCTCTTTCAGTTTAAAACTGTTTATCCCTCATCCTATCGCTACACTCCCTGATAAAGAGTCCCTCCCCATCGTTCCTGTAGGTCCCTTTCAGATACTGGAAGGCTGCTATAAGGTCTCCCTGGAGCCTTTTCTTCTCCAGGCTGAACAACCCCAACTTTCTCAGCCTGTCTTTGGAAGAGAGGTGCTCCAGCCCTCTGATCACCTTCACGGCTCTCCTCTGGGTTTGCCTCAACTGGTCCATGTCCTTTTTATGCTGGGTGCCCCAGAGCTGGATGCAGTACTCCAGGTGGAGATCTGCATGTTTGTAATTGCTTTCTGTTCTTGAATGGCTTGCAAAACTTCTATGCTAACCGGAAGTAACATAGCATCATCCCAAAAGAGCTTTGAAAGCTCCTTCAAAACCTTTTCAGAAGCTAGAAGGCAGATAGCACTGAATCAAAGGCAAAACATTCTGCCCAAATGCTCCATCCCCATCATCATGTTATCTTAATTTGAGTTGCTGACCTAGAAGTAGGCAGACAGATGAATACGTGCCCTTCTGCTCCTTTTTTCAGTGACAGAACATCCCAAGTACTTTTGTTACATCTGTGCTGTATTTCCTCAGCTTTGCTAGCCAGAGCTTTCAACTTGCAAACTATTTTTTTTGGTGCTTCTTTTTTTGTGACTGCTAAATGAAACACACATTTTTGGGGCTGCTGTTTTTGCCAAATCCCCTGTCCTCTCCCATCCCCAAAATCAAGTTGCGGTTTTGGATGCTCTGAAGCTGTGCAACTTCATGGATGATTTCTGGTGCAAGAACCAAACGTGCTTCACTATGAGAATACAAGCAACTTCCTGCATGATATGTTGTCAGAGGCTTATACTGCTGCCTGTGAGCTATTAACAAAGTAATTCCTGTGATCATCCCACTAGTCCATTTTGGAATATTTTTAGAGCCAGATATTTGATCACTTAAGTTGTCCCAGTATTCCAGCACTGTGATTTCTTGATTTAAGCTAGAGCTGAGGAAATGCTCTTCTTTGCTGAAAGTAGTCAGAAGCAGTTGATGATTGGAAGAGAGCTTGCATAGCTTTGATTTCAGTGTGACTTATTGTGTGGAGCAGTGAGAACAGTTATACTTCCAGCAAGGTACCTACATGCTTAGCAGGCAACAGACATTTTCTTTCAGATTCTTACAACTTATGGTCTTGTACAAAACGGTGCCATACACTCTTAGGATCTTGGGGACTTGGAAAATGAAACTGTAGCACCCAGTGCTGACATTCATGCTTCAGAACAAACTTTGTAAGAGCTCTGTGGTTTTCCTGTCCTTGTTCTCTTTCTTTTTTTCTGGGTGTGGGGTTTTTTTGTTGTTGTTGTTTTTGTAAGGTGCATTTGGCTATTATGGAAGAGTGTAAGTAGGTTATCTTTATGCAAGAAAGCTGTAATACTGAGCACTTAGGTGAAGTCCTGAGCGCTGTACATGACTTTTGAGTCAGTTTGGCAGTGAAGTCCAATGGTGACAGGGAAATAGCTACCTGTCTGCAGCTCCACATAGAGGTCATCCATCTGTGATACATGGTCATATATACGCCATACAGGGAAGAAAGCATGGAGTTTAAATGCTCAATTTCAACAGGCAGCATTCTTCAGAGCATCTATAGGTACTATTGAATTTCGCAATTGTAAGTGGAAAGTTCATTTCTTTATAGTCCAAGTCATTAGTATAAAAAAAATGGAACCTGAACCTGCTTCCCCCTCTCTCAGAATCCCCCCACAAATATTTGAAACACATAAACCAGTTGAGTAATTAGATGAAGTGTACCCAGATTTCTCTTCCTCTTCCACGTCACCATCCCCTGTACTGTTTGGAATATGTTCTCTTTCCTTCTTTCCTCCCTTTATTTTATTCCACCCTTTTATACACATGTGATTCTGAAGAGCAGTCTAGGATCTGATATGGTATTTGCCCACTTTGCCAGTACATGCAATCTTTTCCAAGTAGGTGTCTAACATTTGTTGTAACAATCTAAATATTTTTCTTTTTCAGTGTCTCAGTCTGGCTGCCAAACAGACATATCCACTATTCACATAGCGTTAATCATCCGCACTGAGAGATCTGGACTAAAAGATGAACAGTGCAGGAAGAGCTTTGTGTAAAGAACACAGGGGTAATGGTCATACCTTGTACTGTGCTCCAGTCACAAAGGGCAGGATTCATATCATCAGCCATTGTATATCTGCATCATTGATGTCTTTATTTGAGCTCTAGCCAGTCAAGACACTTAATAGTCAGGGAAGAGGCATAGGTGCTTTTAGGTCATGATTTGTCTGACCTGTTTTAGATGTAGTAGGTGCTAGCATGAGATGACTCACATCCTACAAATGCCCATTTTTCTCCACTGACTGGAAAGGGAACCTAAGGTGACTCTCGCAGATGGAGACATCAGTGGTTTTTTTGATCCTTCCTAATGTGTTTAGGCTAGTCGTGGTGAATTTAGCAGCATTTTTCTTCAAAAAGTAAAATGTCACATATCAGGGAATGTCATGAGATTAATTTTTGCATCTTTATAAAAGTACAGACAGAAAGTTGGTTGATATCTGTGATAGTCATAGTGAAAATGTGAAAAGGGGGAATAAAATGTTGTGATGAAATAAGAAAAAATGGAAAAATTTTCAGCTCTTCGTTTCCTGCCTCACTTGAGACATCTTTGTAGTGTGTCATGCTTGCGCCAGAAGTGGGACTGCTCTATATTTTTTTTACTGCATGTGATGGGAATGCTTTTGCTTCAGCCAAAAGTAATCTGAAAAACTCAGTAAACTTTTTCACACTTCTTTTTTAGCATTTGAAACGGTTAGCTTTTTGTGGGATGGAGTAGGGATATTACAGTTTATTGCAGGAATGTTATCTTTATCCTGTTGTATTTTCTTGTCCGTTTACTGGGTACTGAGGAAAATACTTTGAACCTAGTAAGAAACCTGTTTCTGTAGGTAGTGTGTGATGACTATGTGGCTGAATAGGGGATTTTTTTCCTCCTCCTAGGAATGGTAGGATAATATCAGAGGAGGGAGAGTTTTTAAGAATGCCCAAATAAAATGGGTATGTGAAGAGGATTAATGAAGGCAAAAGGGTTTATTCTTAATGGATTTAAGCCAAGATATAGCACTTTGCAATAAAAAAAATTGTTGAACCTGAAAGGAAAAAATTCTGGGTTGAAGAGAATAATTTGTTGTGAAAATGTTTGGTGCCAGCAAAGTAGCAAATGTTTCATACAAAAAATCCTGCCCTGCTGCTTAGCTGCTGTAATAACATTAGTTATTAATCACTCATCAATTAAAACAGCTGTTTCCCTCTTTCACTTTAGCTATCAAGTTGAGCACAGGTTTTAAAGTTAATTGCTTAACGTAGCTTCAGCTGCGGTTTCTAGGTGTTCCATTGAGGTTTCTCTCTGAAGAGCTAAGAAATAACAAATTTCTGTCTCTCAAATTCTTTGTGCTGAAAACCATGATTCCTCTTGTATATGTGAAACTCGAGGTCCCTTGCCAAGGCTGTTGATTAGTTCTGCCAAAATTAATGTGGGGTAGAAAATCAGAGGGTGATGTTGGGTTGAGTCCCAGTGTCAATAGGGAAACAGTACTTAAAATGGCTGTTCAAGTTCATTATATCACTCTGAAATGTCTGAGTAGCACTGTCTTTGGCATTGTTCTTTTGTCAGTGTGTAAATATGTATACTATATTATATGTACAAATGCAAGTGTAGCTAATAGCGCCAGCATACTGTGGTGTGATGCAGAGAGAAGAAAGAGTGCCAGAACCATAATAATAAAATCTCAGGAAAAGGAAAAGAGGGAAAATAAGTGTTGATTTCCTTGCTACAAAGCACTTCTCTCACTTATGTTTTACTGTTGATTCTTGTTTGTTAGTTCAGTGCAGGCATTATAAAATGTGGCATACCAGATTCTGGAAATTGATAGGTTCTTAAATGTATCATACAACATGAAGGGAGAAAATTGCTGAGTCTGAACATATGTATACTGAAAATGATTTGTTGATTGCAGATCATGAATAAGATGTTAACATCAATAATAGTTGCCTTGATTCATTTCCTGCAAGATGTGATGGGCATCTGATCGAAATGGTGCTGTCATTTCTGGTAAGATTGCAAGAACTCTTGCCTGTTTGAGAGGCAAATCTTGTCTTGTGGATGAAGTCAGACTAGGCGAACAACCTTGCTATTTTCTTCTAAAATATCTGTGAATTAAATTAATCAGAGTTTTTATCAATGGCAGTGACAGTAACATGGAGAAGTAGAGAGTACTGTTGTTTTTATACCCCTGTTTAAGAACAGCCAGCTTTGTGGCTTGTGATTCATGTGTCTTTGGTTTTACTAGTGCTGAGAAAACTCTCCCTATTCAGGTATCTTAAATTCATCAAAATGCTGCCCACACTAGGTACTCTAAAGGTTGGTGGGTTTTTTTTTTTTTCAAATTCTGAACTGATTATGTAGTTGCATTTATTTTGCACTTATGGGTATCAAATAATTTCTGGGGAATTTCAAACTGAAGGGATTAATAGGAAACTCTTTGTTTTGAGCTTTGTTCAAGAGCTTTGTACTCTTTGAAGAGTTTGAATTTTATTAGGAAACGGCTTTGTATATGTACGGTCGTTTCCAACTCCACTGAACACTGTTGATGTACATTTATTAAGTTCTTAAATATGCTGCTCAGTCTGCAGCAGCACATGGTATGCTAGTAATGTGGTAAGAAGATGTTTTGAGGGTTTTTTTGGTTTTTTTTTGGTTTTTTAGAAAAAGGAAATTTTAGTTGCCTGAAGCATGGTTTTCTGTCTAAGAAAACCCAAGTATCAAATGACATCCAACCAGATGGCTTTGCTCTTAGATGGCATGCATGGCTGCTTCTGGCAGGGTGAGGGAGAAGGGAGAACAAATCATGTGCTTCTCTTGGAGCAGGACGCAGCTTTGCCCTTTACTACCATCTTCACCTTTTCTCCCAGCAGCATCAGATGCAGCGAGGTCTCCTGCCTGCAAATCTTTCCTGTTCTCCTTCCCTGAGTTGTGCTGGCTGGGTCAAGTCTCTCCTCTGTTTTTACTACTTGTGCTGCTGCCCATGTAGGATGGGGTAAGCGCACACTAGATGAGGGAGATAGGAGTTTGGGGCCCACCAGCTGTTTCACCAAATAGCAGCATGTAGGTATATTTGTCTTTGGACATAGTCTGTCCACACTTTTGGATACAGTCTTTGGAACTGTGGAAATAACAGAAAGGATCTGGGGAAACATAACAAAACTTGGAGGGGGGGAAGTTATTTTTCTCTTTGGTCATGGGGGTTAGGAGAAGAATAAGCTTCACAGCAGTACCTAGGAGCATTTGTGAAAACATGCTCCTTTCTGTTCATAGTCTGAGGAGAGTTCTGGATGACTAAACTTTACTCTTATTTACTTTTGGCAACAACTTTGGCGGAGGCATCTGGCTGTGTGCCGGGTTGTGCAGTCTTTCCAGACACTGAAGCCACCTGCTGAAATGACAGGATAGATGTCTCTGCCACTAGGGAACGCCATGGCTGCTGCAGGTGCTGGTCCACGCTCTTGAAGAGGCAGGAAACTTTTTTCAGGCAATTGGTCTCTGCTTTAATTTTGGCTAGACAACTGGCTGTGGATGGTAGGCTTGATCTCATTCTCAGTTTTATTCTTTGTTCTTTTAGGTGGATGGACTCAGGGGTCAGGCAGAAGGCTGTGGGTGAGAGCACACTTTCCATGGTGAGCATAAGCAGGGATGACCCTCCTCAGACGGTGGGTGGGCAGGATTGCAGCCAGGGAGGCAAATGGGGGGTCTTCACAGATCTTGTATGGCTGCAGCAGGGGTGCACACCAGGTCCAGTGGAGTGGCTGGAAGCCCCGCTGCGGTGGAAGGGGTTGGACTGGTGTTGGGGTTCCTCCCATAGATGACTGTACATGGGAACAGGGACTTGCTTGCATACCTGCACTGGGAAAAAAGGAAGCTCTTCTCATTTCTGTGTGACACCCATTATGCTGCTGTTTTGGCTGAGAAAAGACTTCGGGTTTTGACCAGCTTGATTAACTAGAATGGTAGAATCACCTAGGTTGAAAGGGACCTTTAAGATCATACAGTCCAACCATCAACCTAACACTGCCAAAACCAACGCTAAACCATGTCCCTCAGCACTGTGTCTAACCCATCTTTTAAATACCTCCAGGAATGGCAATTCCACCACTTCCTTGGGCAGCCTGTTCCAATGCTTCATAACCCTTTCTGTGAAGAAATTTTTCCTAATATCCAATCTAAACCTCCCCTGGTGCAACTTGAGGCCATTTCCTCTTGTCCTATTGCTTTTCACTTGGGAAAAGAGATTGACCACCACCTCTCTACAGCCTCCTTTCAGGTGGTTGTAGAAAGCTATAAGGTCGCCTCAGCCTCCTTTTCTCCAGGCTAAACAACCCCAGGTCTCTCAGTCGCTTCTCATAACGCTTGTGCTCTAGACCCTTCACCAGTTTCGTTGCCCTTCTCTGGATGCACTCCAGAATCCCAATGTCCCTCTTGTAGTGAGGGCCCCAAAACTGAACACAGTATTTGAGGTGAGGCCTCCCCAGTGCTGAGTGCAGGGGAATGATCACTTTCTTCATCCAGCTGGCCACACTATTCCTTGTGCAGACCAGGATGCTATTGGCCTTCTTGGCCACCTGGGCACACTGTTGGCTCATGTTCAGCTAGCTGTTGACCAACACCCCCAGGTCCTTTTCTGCTGGGCAGCTTTCTAACCATTCTTCCCCAAGCCCATAGTACTGCATGGGGTTGTTGTGACCCAAGTAAAGGACCTGTCACTTGTCCTTGTTGAACCTCATCCCATTGGCCTTGGCCCATTGATCCAGCATGTCCAGATCCCTCTGTAGAGCCTTCCTACCTTCAAGCAGACCAATGCTGTGGCCTAACTTGGTGTCACCTGCAAACTTACTGAGGGTGCACTCAATCCCCTCATTCAGGTATAAAGGTATTAAACAGAACTGGCCGCAACACCGAGCCCTGGGGGACACCACTTGGTGTCCAGGGCAGCCCTGGGGCTGCCATCTGGATTTAATTGGAGTGGTATTTGCAACCAAGTCTTATTCATATCCAGAGTTCCTGTAGTTCTTTATTCTATTACAAATGTGTATTTGATTAGCTTTCTACTTCATAAGGCTGCTTGTTAAAGTATTTCACAGTCTGACTTTTGAAGGAAAAAATCTGGCAAATCACATGATGGCGGTTACATGGAATTACCCAGACGATCCTACTGGACTGAGTCCACCTCTCTCCATTGGGTAGAAGATGAATTTTGTAATCTCTTTTCTTCTGGTAGGCCGTGCAGATAGTTAAACCTTGTCATGTACCTCTGTGCACGGGCACATCATGATGGGAAAACCTGGCCACAGAGCTAAGGGGGCACCCAGGCAGGCATTTGATATGAGCATTTCTGTGCCTCTATTAAAAGGCTATGTGGCCCACTTTGCACAAAAGGCTGAATACCACCAGTCCAGGTTATTCTAACCTTGTCTTTAAAGTTTGTAGCTCATGTTTAAGAGTGAGTGTTATATCTAGGTTAGAAATGTTTTGGGTTTGAGGCTAATCTCAGTTTTGATCTTGAAAAACTGCAACTACAACCTTCTGTTGGTTCCTGTTCAACGTCTTTTCAAGTGGGAAAGTGAGGTCTTTCCTAATATACACCTTACAAATATTGTGACGCTGTGAATCTACATACTTCTGAATCCAAATGCTTTTAAATCAATACTTTGTATTGTTTGTGAAGACCGTGTATTCTCTTGTAGTCTTAATAATTACAGGCTATATGTATTTGCATTGCCATTTCTTCTGTTGTGCTTTCTGCTTATTTAAATGCGAATTTAGCAGGGGGAAAAAAAGAAGTATGAATTTAGCCAGAAAATGTCCATCCTACTGATAGTGGAACTCAAAAGTAGCTAGTTCTATTTTTACACTAAATTAATGTGGTGGGTTGACCACAGCTAGCAGTAAGCCCCCACCCAATAGCTCGCTCACTCCCCACAGCAGGATGGGCAAGAGAATTAGAAGAGCAAAAGCAAGAAAAACTTGTGGGTTGAGATAAAAGCAATTTAATAACTGAAGCAAAGCTGCGCATGCAAGCAAATCAAAACAAAGAATTTGTTCACGGCTTCCCATCGGCAGGCAGATGTCCAGGGGCTCCCTGGCATGCAGGGCTTCAGCATGTGTAATGGTTTCTTGTGAAGACAAATGCCATCGTTGCAATTTCACTCCCTTTCTACTCCTTTCCCTGAGCTTTTATTGCTGAGCACAATGTCATGTGTTGTGGAATAGCCCTTTGGTCAATTCAGGTCAGCTCTGCTGGTTGTGTACCCTTCTGAGTTTTTGTGTATGTCCAGACTACTCACTGTGGGGCAGAGTGGAGGGGGGAAAAAAAACCCTAATCAAAACTGTCGCACCCCAAAAACCTTCATGCTGTGCAAGCGCTGCTTAGAAATAGCCAAAACACTGGTGTGTTATTAACAGTTTTAATCAGAAATCCAAAGCACAGCATCATAAAGCTGCTATGAAGAAAGTTAGCCCCATCCCAGCCAGGCCCAGTACAATTAAGTGGTCTAATAGTGTATTTTTATTTGTTTTGCTGTCTGTTCATTGAGACTGTTACCTGGTAATTTGGCTTATCATTGCATTAAATGCTCTAACACTTTTTTGTTTGTCGTCTTGAAAATTACTTGTCTGTTTTCTTGGAATCTGCCACCTAAATAACCTGAAGATCTCCATGCCGGTTGCTGTTTGTATGATCAAGCTGCAGCCACTAAGAAAAGAGAGGATGTGTCTGATAATTCCAGACAGATGGAGTGGTCTTGCCACAGAGGCTATGGAAAGCGGCAACTAAACAGATTAAACTTGATGAAGTCATTGACAGACTTGCACAATCAACATACTGATGCATATCTTTCCTGCTTCCATCTGTCAGCATGGCTAATTCATTTCATTACTGTGAAATTCACTTGACTTGACTTTCCAGGCTGATTTTGTACCATAATTCACCTGACAGGCTACTCATGCTCTTCTTGAAACAAATCCTTTGAATCAAAGCTATTTCAGCAGTACGCTGTGATCTTTTCACCCTTGGAAGCTGTTTTACATGTCTTAATATTGCAGTGGCGATGAGCTCAGAATTAGAGTAGCCAATGACTTAAAAGTGTTTGAGTTTAAGTCCTGTCAAGTATTCATCTTTATAGATGTGAATAACGTTGGTCTTAATGGTTTTAAGATCTTTTATCTGTTAGTTTTACAATCATGAGGACCACCTCCTCCATGCTCAGGAGTGATGCATCCCTA
>VZTS01014966.1:6607-41753 GCA_013400795.1 Pluvianellus socialis
ACTTACTTTTCTTCTTCTTTTTTTTTTTTTTTTTTTTTCTCAAAAGAGGGCAGGTTGTTCCCTGAATCCCAATGAGTTAAGTCAGTCACTTTCCTTCGCATGCATCACAGCCTCCTTAGAGCTGCAGGCACAAAAGAGCATTTAGCTGCCTCCAATTTGTGTAGAAGGCCTGTCCTTAATTTGTTTTTTTTCTTTTTTCTTTTTTTTTGGTGTGTTTTTCTGGTTTTTTAAAAGTATAATTAAATCATGTATTTCACTCAATATAAAAATACCACGTCCCCAACTTTGACGACTGAACCACTAATTGTAACCTTTTAAATAAATTCCTGAACTTGTACGTATATTTAGCTGGTCTGCAGGGGCTTCACAAGAAATTGATGCAGAGTATTTCTCAGCTGTGCAGACCTGCACCCGGCTTCCTGCAAAGGTCAGAGCCGTACAATCCACAATTACTTTCCAATGAAGTCTTATATCAACAAAATCTCCTTGAAAGGATTACAGGCCTTTCAAAACAGAGCTTTAATCTTAAATATACATGGTGGCATATTTCATTTCAATCAAATACAAGGGATTGTTGAAAAAAGTAACCACGCACACATCCGTGTGTTTTCATGCAGGGTTACTTTTTCCAGGCGGACAGAGGAAAGGGGTAAGCAGGGTTGCACTTGCTCCGCATTGCAGCGGCTATTTGATGTCGATTCTTTCTTGTAACCCATACAGGAGCATCCATATGTGCTTGTGTGTGTGTGTACACACATATACATGTGTATATACAAAAATCATATTTTTATATATATACACGCACATGTATTTGTGTATGACAGAGTGTGGCTAGCCTGGCCACGTCAAAAGCTGCAGCCCGCAGGTCTAGCAGAAGCTGACATGAGGCAAATGAAGCACCAAAGCAACCCGGTGGTTGCCCTCGCAGATGTGGAGCTCCAATGAGAAGAAAGGCCGGTCTGTGCCCAGGCCCAGCCTGCTGGGCATTACCCGTCCCAGGGCCACCCCCTGCTGCCCCCCTCCGCCACCTAGGGGCCAGGGACCCTGGGGGAATCCAAGGGGTTACGGGGGGCCTGGGCCACCCCGACATCTCAGTCACCTCAGGAGTTCTTGGCACTTTCTTTGCATCCTTGTCATCTCCTAATTCCAGCTGCACTCGCTCAAATGGGTGGTAATCCGACTCTAGAGGAGATTAAGGAACCAGAGATAGCTGCATTTAGGATTACCGAAAGGAAATGAAGGAACCTAATCCACTCCCACCCCTTACGTTACTGGGTTTCAATAAGACCTTATACTACCTTTTAGGATTTTAAACAAATGAAATAGCTTGGACAAGGGGACAGAAAGGGACGGAGTGATGGAGAGCGTGTTTACCCATTAAATGAATTGAATAGCAGAGGATAAGGTGAATTGCAAAAGCGGCCACGGCCGAGCAGCTTTCTTCTGCATCCTGATAACCACCGTATTTCGACGGGCCCCAGGCTTGCAGCTTCCTCGGGGCTCTCCTCAGGACCAGGGCAGGTTCAGGAAGGCCACGCTGGACATCCACGTATAAACTGCAAAATCAATCTAGTACTGATTCGAGCTGCAGTATGACACCACCCCCCGACCCCCTCCCCCTCCCACCCCACACCTCAAAAGCCAAAACCCCACGATATAAAATGTGAAGCTCTAAGTGTGTTGTTTCCAGTCAATAAGAATTATCAGTAAAGCTTAGGATGTCCTTAGGTTCAGAGGAGTGTTCATGTTCTATTCTGAATGCATAAAGCCAAGAGAAAAAAATAACTAACACTTACTACAGTGATAAAAATAAAGTGCTCTTACGTTTTCCCAGTTTCACTTTAAACCAAGGAAACTGCATACCGTTTGCTTCCAAAGATACAAGGAGTTTCCAGGAAGAGGACTGAGATAACCTGGTCCTGAGACCAGTTTCTCCTTCTCTGGAAAGACAGTAACACGAGTAACACGGAATTAAAAATAAACCAAAAAAACCCCGAACCCTGTGAAAATTAAAGGTGTTTTCTCTTTGTCATTTCAAACATAACCTTCCCTTTTCCCAGACGAATTTAACATTCGAAGTGCTAGGCTGCCTACAACAAGCTTCTCTAANCCCCCCCCTTCCTAACCCTTTAAGTGGATGTGGTGGGCATGAAAGTGAAAGGCGGGGGTCCCCGGCGCTGAGCCCGCCGCGCTCATTGCACTTGTAGCCGCGTCCCGCTTTGGCGAGAAGCCCCTGGGCGTGCGGGGCTGGCGGACCACCGGGCAGCCCACCCCTCCGCACCGCTGGCTTTACGACCCCTCCTCTGTGGCGCTGACAAATGGAGATAGCTGGGGGTTTGCGAGCCCCCGCCCTGCCTCCCCCTCCCCTCGCCACCGATGAAAGGGTTTTCAGCCTGAAAGCCTTTGCAAATGGATGTTTTACAACGCCTCCCGCCCCCGCCAAGGTAATTCTGCTACCCAATATCCTTAATAAAGACTGTTGTTCCCCCTTCAGTTGTTAAAGGTTTCTCTGACAGACTGGTCTTTTCTCCCTCACCTCCAAAGGGTGGGTTTCTAGACCTCCCCATGCAGGTGTAAACACCGAGAGAAAGCAATGGTCCTGATAAAAATGTTCAGTCAGTTATAAATTCAAATAACTGAGGGGGAAGAAATCCTATTCTTAGCAATTTAACAGGAATTTGTCCTATTGATTGCTCTTCTTTTTTTTCCCCCCCTTTTTTTTTTTTCCCCCCCACCTAGTAAATTCACAACAAGACACAAAACCCGCAAACACAAGGCACAACCAAACACCCAAACCTCCCAGCCGCTTGGTGACATGTGTAAGTGGATGCCATAGAGGAATGGAAATCCATGTATAACAGGCTGGAGAAAGCAATTAAACAAAACTGCGATCCTGAGGCCTCTGATCCATCTAGCCGTGTTCCTACCCAAAGGCTCGACAGCTGCAAGAGTTATTTATCCACATGGTTAGAGCTCAAACAAATGCCTAGGTTAGAATGAGAAATGTGATTTGGGCCCTACAGGTAAATCAGAGCAAGTCTATGGAGTGGCATTTGCCCTCCTTGGTGGCTGCAGATGAACTCTTTGTTTGGAGCGTGGGGAAGGGGCCAGCCTGCAAGGAGATAAAAGCCAGGCTTGCCTAATCAGGGCAGAAATAAACGAAGAGATTTCAATCTTCTGCTTTTTTTTTTTTTTATTTTTTTTTTTTTTAATTTGGAAAGGAGCAGCACTCTCTGGTTGGCTCCCACTCAAAAAAAAAAAGAGGATGCTTGAATACAGTTATTTTTAGGAACTGCAGCGATATGTAGTGTGCATTAAAGCATAGTGATATGCTAAGAAGTAAAAGAAAAGAAACCTCATTTTTCCACTTAAATTGCCAGGGAAGCGGTTCCCCAGGAAAAAAAAAAAGTGTTGTGTAATTAAAAAAAAAAACAAACCTGAAAGTATTTATTAAGAGAAAATGTTTGCTTGCTTAGGTTTATATAGAAAGTCTTGAGCAGTGAGAATAAAAGTCCAAATCCTAGGAGTTTTCATGAAATTAAGGGGGAAAAAAAATGTTAAGGATGGTTGTTTCCCAAAATGCAAAACATCAGGGAGGAATCTGAAAAGGGCTTTACTTTCTGTGCAGAATCTCCATTGTTGCTTGGCAAACAATGGGAGCTCTGGGCGACTGGAAGGCTGTGAGAATGAATAGGGAATCCGCAGGATGTGTGCGGGTCAGTGCTTGGGGTCTCTGTCCTAAAGCCCCTTTCTCAGCTTGCCACAATAAAGTAGCACAAGGTTTAGTCTTTCCTGGGTCACCGGCCATCTTCTATTATTCAACACTTCACAACAAAAAACACTTATTAATCAGCGCTGACCAGAGGCCCCTTTTGAAACAAGAGAAGGGGAGAAAGAGAGGGGGGAGAGAGAGAGAAAAGAAGACTGAGAAACCCTGAACAGACCCTCCCAATACAAGAGCAACCATAGGCACTTTCTCAACTGGCCAAAGAGATTTTTTTTTTTTTTTTTTTCCCCTTTTTGCCACAACAAAGTTTCCAATCAGGTCAGAGAGGACTGGACTTTCCCCCCTACCCCCACCCCTGTTTTCCCTCTCACTCTCTTTCCTTCTTGCTCTGAAGATGATGGAGACTTTGTTTTGCAAGTAAGGATGGCTTTAGGTCAAATTGCCAAGGTCTGATCTTAGAGGTGTATCCTTGCTACACTGGAAGATAAGGCTGTTTCTCATCTGGGCCTCAACTCTGGAGATGGCGTAGGAGAGAAGAGGTTTGCTTGTGGGGCGCTGCTCTTGTGCTTTAAGAGCTGATGGATGAGGTGTCAGGGCAGTAGTTGTGTGAGGACTTGGTTCAAAATGGTACGAGAGAGAGTCAAATGTGCCATTTATTGACTCTGCGGAGGGCAATCGCGGGCTTGTTGTTGTTAATCCTGATTTTCTAGCACTATATGTTGCCAAGGTCTAAACGGTGAGCTTTGGAGTGAAAAGGAATGGAAAGATTTAAGAGAAAAACTTTGTATTCCTCTGTGCAAAAAAGGATTCAAAGGCAGCGGTGAAAAGGGATCTTAAAGGAACTAATAAGCGATAATGTAATTTGCAGGGGGAGGCTTTTTTTTTCTTCTGCTTTGTTGTCTTCTGATAATTTTTTAGGATGTTTAATTATTCTAAAGTAAGTTGGTGTTTCTGTGTAATGAAATATGCATAGATTGTCACACAGCCCACATTATGATGCTCATGCCTCTTACCCCCCTGAAAGTTACCTAAATAACTCTGTACAGAGAAGTTCAGTTTGTTGGCTAAAACCATTTTTCGAGTGGAGAACATGACTGAAAAATCGAGGTAGTTCAGACTTTGTTAACAGTACAGGTACAGATGTACCTAAGAGAACAAAGCAATTTGTACTATTTTTTCATTTAACAAATGCATAGAGGCAGCAAATATTGAATCCCCTGTGGATTACCTGAGAAAATGAAATTGTTCTCTCAAGAAAAAAATTAGTCCACAAGAAAGGTAAAAACTTATTTTATTTTTTTGCTGACTAAATCGCGTGCGTGCGTGCGTGTGTGTCGTGGGGGGGGGGAGGGAGGCACTTTTTTGTTTGTCTGAAGTCGATGTGCACATTTTAGCTAGGGAATATCACTAAATAATATGAACCTAAGGAAAAGCTGCTCCTTAAGCCCCTTGAATATTGTAGTTTGTAGCATGTAAGCTGTGACTAGTCCACCATAGAACTCCTCACTAAAGGGTTTTGTTAGTGGGAACCAGAATAAAGTGTTATTTGGGGGATAGCCTCAGTGGTGCTTTAGCACAGTTTGCATTGCAAACAGCAGACTGCAGTTCATGTTTTGTTCGCAGGAAATGTATTTTACTTCAGTGTTTATAGTAGAGTATTCTCTCTTTTTCCCTCAAATATTGCGTTACTCAGATTTTGCAGAGCTTGACGTTCCAGAGATGGAGTAATCAAGTGTTACCTAAATTATTTAAAGCCTGGGATTAAAGGCCTTAGCTCTGAGTGCTGACAAGCTTTCAAATGTAGCCTGGGAAAAGTTTTGTATCCTTTCCTGTGTGTGTACACTTTGAAAATAATTTGGAAAAGTACAGTGAATTATTCTCAAAATGTATGCACAGAGAGAATGAATAATTCTTTTACAAGTTGCTCTCCAAAGGAATGAGTAACTATTAAAAATACAGCGGCAATGTATACACAATAATATTGTGGCACCTGCAATGTTATTTTTAACAGATCTATTCCTTTCACCAGAGCTCGCTTAAAGGAGCTCTTTTATTTTAGGACTTTGGTTTGGTCTGCAACACAGAGCATGCATTAATCCAACAGATCTGACCATTTCAAATGTTAAGTTCCTTTATGTTTCGAGGCCTTACCCTTCATTTCTTGTTCTTCAGGATGCTCAGTGGCTTCATGCTTCTATGTAGTGAAAATTAATGATGCTAACGTACGATTACCTTAGAATGTTGGATAAAATGCACAGAAATGCATTTTCAACCAGCTAAATTTTATTTTCACCTGTATGTGGCTTTGGTGAGCTATGTGTGTATTTATTTATTTGTGTTCTTCTTCATCATAGCTTTGTTTTGTGAATGGGTGGATTGTTGGCGTTGAACAGTTACAGATAATTTATTTCTTCTTTTAGATAATGCACCATTTCTGCTATGCTGTAATACGAAAACAGATGCACAGGTTTGTTCTATTCCGAGCTTTCACTGCATCACTATAATACACTTTGGATGATATTCTTTAAAACTAATGTCATTCACAGAAATGAGGATTTTTCAAGTTTGTCAAAAAAGAAATAGCAATGGCAGTTACATTTTTGCAAAGGTTTCATCATTAGTAGGTTGTTCTGTGCCATCAGCAGACATATATTAGAAATGTTACTATATAATGTCAGCTTCTCTTTCCATTCTTACTAATGGCTGATTGTGTGAATAAGACCCATTTAAATCAGTGGGACTATTCAAAGGCTGAGATACTACTCTACATGACAAAGGAAACGACAAAATTTGGCCCACAGAATTGAATGGGACTATTGGAAGAATGAGATAGCTCTGGGAGTGAGGAAGGATACTTGAATCCATCTTTAATATAATGCACCATCTTTACACCGTGCTTTAAAAACACTGGCATTTCTGCACATGTGAGTTTGTAGCTTCAGCCAGGAGGGGCAAACACAGGCCACTGGGGATAAGTAGGCATGTGAGGCTGGCAAAGATGGGAGGAGGAGAGTATCAATTGCAGGCAGAAGTGCAGGTTAAGGCAGTGAAGACCAGCAGGGAGAGGACACCAGCACTTTGTCCATGGAATACATATGCCAGGCTAAAGGGCCAGTACAGAGATGGAGATGGGTTTAACAGCTAAAAGAAGCTTGAGGTAGCTACTGCAAAGTATTCAGAAAACAGATGATGCTCTTCCTGTGTGTTTACAAAACATTTGTGCATTTGGACAACACTTGTGCGTTTAAAATAGCTTCGTATTTATTTACATCGATATCTTAAGGTAGAATTTTTTTTTTTAAATATTGCCTTGTCTGTACTGTACATCCTGGGTTAAAAATGACTTATTTTACAGTAACTGTTCTAGCTATCTACGGCAATTTGGATGCTCTTCTCATAAATTATCTCTGATCCAGTGAGGACTGCCTTACTCATATGTGAATTGTAACCACTCCACTTGCTAAAGGTTTTCCAGCCAACTTATTTAGGGGAAGGCTTGGTTACAATTCAAAATATATAGATCAAGGTTTTATAAAATGAGTTCATGAAAATCTGGCAGGGAAAACCCAAATTTTAGCCTGGTACGTATGTACAAGTCTGTCTGGCATACCCCTGAAGAGCTACACCTTCTCCATTTGTTTGCAGGTATGTATCACTGCAGCCTGATCAAAAAAGGATCTTGCATACAGATATGTTGGGGTTTGGGTGTGCAACTTGGATGCATATAAACATCTGGGTGTTTATTTTACTAAGTCTGGTCCTTGATACCAAATACAAAGGTTATATTCATTCAGTAGGAAGTGTTTTCTATTTAAATACAGAGAAAAAGGACATGTGAGTTTACCTCCTAAGGGACTTATTTATTTGTCCACTATAGAAATCGCAGTGTTACTATGGCTGAAGATGTTTTTGGCAAAGACAGGTATAGAATAGTCAGTTAAAACTGTGGCAGAGCTATGGTGCACTTTTATTGGGTGCAAATGTACTTTTGGTTAAGTGAGAGCACAGAATACGCGGAGCCATGTGGGGTACAATAAAACCCAACATGCACAGACTCAATCCACCTTCACTCTTACTCACACCACAAGTTTTCCCTCCTGTTCTGCACAGCAGTGTTGGACTTTTGTGGAGATTTTGTCCCATGTTTTAATAAAGGCATTTATCTCAAAGGCCTGTGACATGGGGTTCCGTTTAAGAGCAGGCTGAAGCCAGCTTACCTGATGGAAGGTCTCAGGTCCTTGTAGACCAGAAGTTTGGGACCTGCAATCTCAGCAGCTGGTGAGCTGAAGGCAGGCTGGGAGGAGAGGCAGGGAATACAGAACTGAATTTGTTGGTCAGTTTGAAAGATGTTTTTATAACTTTTTTTTTTTTTTTAAGGTGGAATCTGAGTGGTGAAGTGTTCACCAAAAATTAGTGTTATGTATCTAGAGAATTCAAAACTAATGAATCATTCTTTCAAGGCTTTGATTTTTTTTTTTTTATAATAATACATTTAGGGTTTGTTTGCCTGTTTTTGAGCCTGGGGCCCTAATGCTTTCAGACTTTTCATCTGCAAAGGCTGGAAATTTACTTTAAAAACAAGATTTGAGCTTCCCTTGCAGATATCTTGATTGCAGCAGCTGGGGCTTTATGAAACACTGGCTCATGGAAGTGGGAGAGCTGGCAGCATTAAGAAGCTAAGGAAAAGGCCTGGAATTATTATGAAGTCTTCTAGCTCAGAGAGATCAAATAACTATTCAAAAGGCTTTAAAAAGCCTCTGTAACTCTGTGTGTGTGGGTTGTTTGTGTAGGGGCGTGAGTTTGTTCACAGATCCTCACTAAGGGACTGTGGAAATCTGAGGAGAGGATGCCAGTGAGAATAAAGTTTGTGGCTGACGTGTTGGGAGTGAGGCTGTGAATCGACGCCTGAGCATCGCAGAGGAACGCAGGGATGGAGGCAGTAACTCCTTGCAGTGGTAGGAGCAGGAGTTTGGGAGGGAAGCTGCTGCTCATGCACCTGACGCCTCGTTGCTTACACATACCAAAATTGATAATCCATACAGCCAAATCCAGCTTGCTGTAGGCAAGAACGGCTCCAGCTTGGCTGCAAAAACTTGAACTCCGTGCAAGGTTGAAATTGCCCAACTACATCTTTCATGACAAAAGTGGGTTTTTTAATGATAGATGTCATGGTTTAGGGAAAAAAATTACCGGTAGATGGCGTGCAAAAATATTCAGCACTGTTCATGGATTTTACTGGACAAACGCAAGTTCTTCTTATTACAATTGGCTTCAGATATGAAGACGTGTGAGTAGTGAATGTAATGAGGAGGTCCTTAGTAAGCATGGAGGATATGCATGTAAGGGGGGAAAAAAGAAAGGGTGAGATTAATTTAATTTCATCTATTCTTCACCTGTTTTCACAAACAGCTTTTCAGTTGCTGCTGCTTCTTTTTTTTTTATCCCTGTCACAGCATGCACAATGCAGTCCCCTCTTCTGTAATGCTGCCCAAAATACGTGGTTAGACTTTCATGAAAGATGTGAACTTGTTTCTTTGACTTTTATTCAAATATACAAATAAAAATAATCTGCAGGAAATTCAAGCATTAAATACCTCATGCGAAAATAACGCTTTGGAAGGTCATGGGTTCACAAAATAGTGTCTGTTCGGCATTCTTAATTTTAGTTGGTGTTACTATTACTGCATGTTGATCTGCTGAATCTTGCGTAATCTTCCTGCAGAACTGCAAAAATTCACTTTAAAATAGTTGTCTGGCTTTTTTTGTGTGTATATTAAGTATCAGCAAGAATTATTTTCTTTTATGATGGTGGATTTTGGTAGCTGCCAGTTGACACTGCCCACCTGCAAAGGTAAACGTAGTATCATGTGAATCTGCTACCAGTATTTCATACTTCAACATAAAAAGATGCTGAAACCATTTTTGATTATAGATGATCATGCTTGTTGTAGTGTATTCATGAAAATATTACATTTGCTAGGCATCTTTGATCACATTAGTGATGCTTTGCCTCCTGCTCAGTAGATCTCCAAGAATGGTGTTGAGTTTGGAGGTGTTTCCCACCTGCTGCACAGAAAATCATTATATAGTGTTATCAAGCAGAGTCTGATATGGCTGCCAGGCGACTGACAAGAAAAACTGAAGTTTATTAGTAGTCTGATATACATTGAAACCCCCAAAACTGGGAGTTACTTCTTAAGCCCTCTACCAACAAGCTTTGTTCAAGCGTTTACAGTGGCCAAACACCTTCAAAGATGCAGGCTTAAAAAACTCTTGAGAAACACTGTCTTCCTTTTCTGCTCTTACTTGTTTATTGTGGTTCACTGAAATACTGTGAAGATATGTCAGAATTTTCAGAGATTAAATTTCTATAACAAGTATGTGACACAACTGCACCCATGCAAATGGCTGAAAGAGAAAGGACCAGCAGACAAAGTTCAGGAATACGCTGTGCTGCTCGTAGGCTTTCGAGGTCTTACACAAACTGCTCTTCATGGAGATTCAGGCTAGAAAATATGAAAATCTAGATCATTGTCAGGTTCTGACCCAGTGTTATGCCCAAGTGGAAGCAGGAGTCTGCATGCATTGGAGTCTTTCTCTTCCAGGAGAGAGAGACAAGCAGATTTTTCTCCTTCTGCAGTTATAACAGGTTTGTCGATTACCAGAGATATTTTGGAAAGTTTTGTTAATATTTATAGCTCATGGTTTCCGTTTGTCAGTTCTGTTTTCTATTTGCACAACTATCTTTATAAGTGGAAGGACATAAAAACAGGCCTTCTAAATATAAAATTAAATGTCCCGTGATGGCTTTTTTCCCCTATTAGGTTTATATATTCTATGCTGTGCTTGTCTTTCTACAGTCTTCTGTCTTAATTAGATCTCATTTGCAGCAGTCTGCATAAGTTGCCAGTTTCTCATGACAGTACTACTATTTAAACCAAAACCAATAAAACCTTTTCATCATGCCATTCCTTCTTGATTTCTTGCTTTTATGTGTGTGGTGGTGATTCTTAGATGAGATTACAGTTTGAAGATGAAGCATACGCGTAATTCACTTAATTAATTTATATTGTATTTCAGTACATTTAAATGGTCACATCTATTTTATTTTCTTGACAACTGAGTATTCTATGTCTACCGGCAAAGTAAGGTATCAGTACACTATGATGAAATGGAAATGGAAGATGCTGAATTCTGCTCTGTTGTATGTTTCCCCCCATTTAAAACACAGCATGTAAGTATCCATACTAGATGAAAGTTTAAAAGACAAGATTTTAGTTTTTTATTACTCACTTGCCCTGTTGGCAGTGGAATTTAGGATGGGTGATCTGAGGTTTCCAGTGCAGGGCTTCAGTCTGGTACTTTTATCTTAATCTGAAATTTTTATTAGTATTTTTTTAAAAATTAAAATATTTCTGAAAAGTAAATGCTTTTTATGTCAAAACACAAACTTTTTGAGGGACAAACTGATTTTAATGACTTCAGTTTATTTGAATGAAGATCTTATGTTTTTTACGGGGACACAATTTTGTGAATTGGTGAATCCCATCACTCACAGGAACAAATAAACTGCCTTTTAGGAATTAGTGTTTTGTATGATGAACATTGTATTGATTTTATGCTTATGAAGGTTCAGTACTTATAATATGCACTGAGAATTATTTTTGGTGTTTCCACTGAGAAAGACAATGTGATCTATTGCTTGTCCATTAATGGCTTTACTGGGTGCCTTGAGACACTTATTTGGGAAACACCAGGTAACAGTGATGATGGTATGGATGAAGGAAGTAACACAGTGCTGTTGAAAAAGTTCTAATTTAATGAAGTCTAATTAACTGGAATTTGAAATGAACTGCTTTTCAGTAATATCCATCCTAGTCAACTCCCTCCAAAGTTTATGGACCTTTCCTCCTTTCTCTTCCCTTTTAAACGCAGCCAGTCAGCTCTTTGTGCCAAATAATAGTTACCCAAAAGTTTTTTGATCTCTGAGTGAAAACCTCTATGTATGTACTTTGCAGCAGAGCAAGTTTCTGTAGGGAGGCCTGGGATCACTGCTTAGGACAGTAGTCTTAATTCCCAGAGACCAATTTAGAGAAGCAGCCAAACCAACAACAGCAGAATATGCAAGGTTAGAAAATTAATACTCTGCTGTGGTTTTAAATAGTTTGTAAGTATAACAGTATCAGTTCCCTTGTCTTTGCAAAGACATCCAGCCTTATTTTATCAACCCCAGAGACCTACTCACCTCTAAAAATACTAGTTTCTGAGTTCATGTCTCTGTTGTGCTGCTTCTATCCCTTGCGCTGATAACCTGATTTTGGATGAGAGGATCAAAGTGAGAAGGCAGATGGGCATTTTTTAACATTTCTCTGAAGGGTTGGTATAAATTTTAAATTTAAAGTTTGTAGTCAAAGGTCCAATCCATTACTGTTACATTTAAAAAATACCACTATGAAAATCCCCAAAAGTTTAAGAAAGATGTAGTCTTTTCCTGTGTTCTCACTATAAATTCCTGATACTACTCCTAATGAAAAGTCTGCATTCTTCAATACCCCTCTCTGGGCTAACATCCGCGACTATATCCTGTATCTAATTCAATTTTTTTTCTCTGTTCTTGCCTTACTGCATGGAATATCACTCTCTGTCACATTTATTTTACCTATATAAATTATTTTTTTCAAATTATCCTCTGTCCTCCCACACATTCTCTTTGATAATTTTCTAGAATCTTGCAAATACAAAGCTTAATTAGCTAATAGTCAGATGCTGGTTTGACACAGATAAGTGAGTATTCTCTATTTTTTAGCCGAGGGAGGCTGGAAAATCTATCTGTCAGGACAAAAATTTGGTTCAGAGGTTTGTTTCTGAGGTTCTTGGTGGGTTTTTTTGTTTGTTTGGGGTTATTTTTTTGTTTGGTTGGTTTTTTTGGGGGTTTTTTGTTTGTTTTTTTTTCTCCTTGACCCACGTACGTAGCCTGTCAAGGGGAAAACTTGCTGGAAAGAGGGGTTGCATGGCCCACCCTCTCTATAGTTTGAAGAAATAGAGCATGCTACAAGCCACAATTCTCCAAACTTTAGCATCCGGGGTACCATGGGGTGTCAGAGAAGGTCAGGTCACAGGACAGGAGCAGCATCCCCTGTGTGAGCTACCACAGAGGAGCATGGTTATCTGAAGGGTTTCATCTTTGACCTCAACTGTACTATGAGCTGTAGCTTTCCCCCAGTTCTGAGACCTGACAGACACCATCAGGAGGGCTGAGAGGCGCTCAACTACAGCACGACAGAAGAGCCCATTTCTGGTGTCATGTGTGTGAGGTCTGCACAAGCATCCCACCAGCAATGGTGGGCAGGGCAACTGTCTCTCACATTGCTCTTCCTAAAATGACTTGCACGGCAGTTGTGTGCTGACTGTTGAAAGCTGGAGAGCTGGCTCTCATCTCGGCATTACTGTCTGCACTCCATCTGCCCTACTAGGGGACGTTTAGTTGGAATTAACATTGGTCAGCCTGGTGTTTGCTCCTACTAGGCAAAAAAGGAAGGGGCTACAACCATCATGTATAAGCGTTATATCTAGCGGAGGTGTTATATCTGCCTTAAAATGTAGATTTGCCAAAATAAGGCTTTGCTCTTTGCTTCTTTTTTGGGGATGATGCATTATTTAACAAGTTCAATAAGTAACATTAGAAACAGGCTTGAAAACCTTACTTCAAGTGATAATATTTACCCAGTCACTTAGTGTAGAATATACATTATGTGCTGTGTAAAGGGCCTGTGATCAAAAATACACTCCTTTTTTTTCCAAACCTCCATTTTTCTTGTAATTTTGTTTGTTTGTTTGTTTTTCAGACATGTTATTTAGCATATTGTTAAAGGATAGCACTTGTTAAAGGATAAATTCTATCTCTTCTGCATGAAAGAAGTGGACAAACCACAGGCCAGTGAAGAAGGAACTTTCCTGATAGCTTTGCTTGTGCAGTCATGCTGTTAGGACTAATCATAAATAATGGTCTATAGATAGACCATTATATGGATAAATGTTAAACACAGACAAAAGAAAACAATAATTATGTAAGCCTATACATTTCCTGAAATGACCATATCAGTCAAAGGGACAGGTCTGGCCTAACTAGGGTGGGAGATGTTTTACCCTGATTCTACCTTGGTTAAAAACCCTTTGCCATTGCATTAACAGGTGCATTCAGCACCTCTCAGAAGCAGGATGTAAATGTGTACAAGATGTTAATATTTTTATGAGAGGAAACCATTGTAGACCACAAACTCTGTGAGGTAGGTTTCTTCTCTAATTATCTTTTCCCTGAGGTACCTATTATACTTCATGGTGGAATAGATTGTATTAATAATTTTATTCATTTAAATGGGAAACAGTTTCTCAAAAGCAGAAACTAAAAGGGACAGCATCAGAGAAGGAAATGAAGGCTCCACCTTGATACTAACAAGGTTGATTTTTGAATGTCCTGCAGTTATGTATCCCCATATGATACCTTGGGTAAATGCACTTGCTTTATTTCGTACAAGAAGTCATACTGACTTTAAATGGTAGCTAATCGTGTGAATAGTCCCTACAGTATTTTTGAACACCTAGCTTATTTTAAGGCGAGCTTTAGTTATAATTTGTGTAACACTATTAAGATCTAGATACCAAGCACTATTTTGTCGTATAGTCTGAGTGCTAATGACTGCATTCTGCAGTAATAATATTTTTAACTTCATTGTAGTCATACTACAATAATCTACAGTCTATTGTAGTCATACTACAATAATCTAATAGTCAACTACATAATCCAGCTATGGTAACTTGGTGTGGTTTAAGATAGTTAATATGGCAATGTAAAAAGCATGAAGGCTCCGCAGCATCCAGTGATAGGTAACAGAATGAAACCAAGCAGGGGCAACTCTCCCACCTCAAAGACCACCTGGTGTTAACTGTGGGTAAGAGTTGAGGTTTCAAGTGACAAAGACTGAACTGATAAATACAGTGTTGGTGACTAATTGAGATTAATCCCAGCTTCTGAGAAAAAGGGCTGTATTCACTGTGATCAGCTGATATATCCCCAGTGAGCATTGTGTGTAGGATGGTGGTGCTGGATGGTTATTGTTATAGCCTTTCATGAAGGAGGCTGTTGCTGTTTGAGGTTATTACCAACTGATCAAACTAAATCTCCTTGCACCTGTATCGCTATGGAAATGGTAGTGATTGGCAGGTGTGGCTACTGACAGAAATGGGATCTTGTAGGGATGGTTAAATGCAGGGTCTAAGGTTGAGGAAGGGAATTTACCATCTTCTGTCAGATCCTGGGAAATCTCATGGGAAGGTGAGAAGTGTTTGAAGACAGAGAGAAACAAGATACCAAATGAAAAGCATTTCTAGAAATGGCTACACTATGAGATTGCAGGTTTTAGCATGGGCCCAAGAAAGCTGTACAAGCCTAAAATCTACCAAGCAGTGCAGAGATGAAAATCTCTTAGGAAGCAGCATCTCCTGCTTCTTCCCAAGGCCAGCAAACGTGAACCGAGCTCACTGTGTCTGAAAATAGCTTCTGCAGGACAGGAGGTGCCGGGGATTAAACAACGTTCACTGCAGGCACTTTCTGCTACACAGGATGACACAATATGAAAGCTACCTGAATTTCTGAATTTGTGCTTTGGTGCTTCACAGAGTAATTCTACATTGAAAATCATATTCTTTCGTGCAGAAGGCACCATTGTGATCATATTTTGGAACCTCATGCAGCACAGTGCAGAATCTCACCCTGAAATCCCTGTATCCATCCTACAGGATGGAGCCCATTTTTCAGACAGTGGTAGTTTCAGGAGGAACTGGGTATCTGTAAGTGGGCATATATGGAGTTGTGCAGCCGTATAAGTCCACATATAGACTTCGTAGGTTAAATTGCCTCTGTCATGTGACTGGCTAATCTCAGTAGAATGAGCTTCCTTTTGTGCAGCAGGTTTATTCTAGCACTCCTTTTCAAACATGGATGCCACAGCCCAAGATGCGTTCCAGTAATGGTCTGCTTAACAGTGTACACCAGAAGCCTCATACTAATGCTTTGTCTGCTTCTACTGCTGGTCCCTCTCCTTATAGACCCTCCTTATAGACCGAGGGATCCTTTCACTCACTGTGTCACACCGAGAGCTCAAACTGAGCTGCACCAGGAAGTTCTTTTATGGCGGTAGGGAGATTTTTAAAGCATGACTTGAGAGTAAGTGGTGTAATATTGTTGCCTTTTCTGAGACTCCTCTAAAGCAATTGTTCTGAGAGATGTAATTTTTTACCCTTTTAAGTGGGATTTAACACAGACCCAAAGATGAAAATTAATTTTCCGATGTAGTTTTTCTGTTGGTTATTATTTTTCATTATTATTTTTAAGCTGTTATCCAACTACTGTACTTATCCCAGATTCCTAAACTGTGATACATGACTTCCTAAGTGCACAAGTTCTCCATCTGTATATTAATTTAAAGGTATTGAAGACCTTCCAACAAATGCATCAAATTCAGGGGACAACATGCAGAATTTGTGTCCAGCTTCAGTGCAAAAGCATAAGATTGTGTGGTTCCTGGAAACACAAGTGACAGGCTCCAACCTACTCTTTGCTGAGCTGGAGCAGGGCTTTGGGAAAAAAGCCTTGAACTGGACTCTAGTTTTGCATCTAATACTGGAATCCCAGTTGAGAATTTGTAACCAGCAGGTGAGGATAGCTCTAGTCTGGAGTTGAGGATGCTCACCTCAGCAGTGAGCCTCCGCCGCACTGGATGTTTAGTTATTTATACCAAGTTGAACAACATCACAGAGGAATAGGTCTTTCTCTGATCCTCTGCCAAATTTTGATAGCATCATGGTAGGCAAGAGAGGAAAGTGTGTACGTGACTCTCACGGAGGGATGCCTGCACCACTAGAGTTGGTACCTGAATTAAGAAGAGATTATCATTCTTGTAGCTCTCTTCCTGAATTTTCTCACTTCCTCAAATTTGTCCCCTAACTAAAATAATTTGGGAAGTTTTACCAAACCCAGCATAGATGAAACAACACTTTTGGCATATGGATTGTGCACTGAAGAAAATTACCCCAGCTCTGCACATGAATAATTGGCATATCCTGCTCCATGGAGAACTAATCAACAGCATCAGAGTAATGTTACAGCATAAGCTGCTATTGCTGGAAGGAATGGGAAAGGGATGGTATAATAAAGAGATTTCTCAGTGGCTGAAGCTCCTGGTCTTTTAGCTATTAGATTGATCTCTTTTTACAGTGGAATATGGCAAATGTTTTGACTTCTGAGAGATCCATGGTCTACCTCAGAGATACAATACATCTTTGAGATCTAGATGTTCTGGATATGTTATTTACATAGTTCATGGATATAAAAATGAAAATAAGTGAACATTTCTTTCTCTTCCATTCCCTGGAAAGCAAATTGATGGAAAACCTGTAGAAATAATTTGCATTATCATCTAGGTATGTCCTTCCGTGAAAAACAAGCTGTCTTGAAGGCAGAAAGACTTCTCAGAGTGGTCCACTTGTAAATTCTTTTCATCTCTTCTGCTTTTAAATCATTTCAGCTGCACAAAATTAAACCATCCACCTTTTTTTTACATCATTTCCAAACAATGCATCCTCTAACCCTTTGATATACTTAGAGAGTAAGACTTCTTTCACACCTGACATCTGGACTGGGTCTGTGAAAACTTTACGACTCTCCTTTTTGGCTGAAGTCAGCAATAACCATCCTGAACAGAGGATTATGTTTACATTATTAAAAATGTATATGTCATAACAGTAATACCAGGTACATCTTTCTCTGTGATTGCCCAGTTTGAACTGAGGATGGTTAAAAAAACCTGGTTATGCTAGAATCATAGAATCTTTTTTGTTGGAAGAGATCTTTAAGATCATCAAGTCCAACTATTAACTGCCAAGTTGACACTAAACCATGTCCCTCATCAGCAGCACATCTGTCTTTTAAATACCTCCAGGGATGGTGACTCAACAAATTCCCTGGGCAGCCTGTTCCAAGGCTAGATAACCCTTTCAGTGAAGAAATTTTTCCTAATGTGCAATCTAATCCTCCCCTGGAACACCTTAAGGATGCTTCCTCCTGTCCAATTGCCTGTTACTTGGAAGAAGAGACTGACACACACCTTGCTACAACCTCCTTTTAGGTAGTTGTAGAGAGTGATGAGGTCTCCCCTCAGCCTCCTTTTTTCAAGACTAAACAACCCCAGTTCCCTCAGCCACTCCTCATAAGACTTGTTCTCTAGGCCCCTCATCAGCTTTGTTGCCCTTCTCTGGACACACTCCAGCACCTCAATGTCTTTCTTGTAGTGAGGGACCCAAAACTGAACACATTACTTGTGGTGTGGCCTCAGCAGCGCTGCGTGCAATCACTTGCCTAGTTCTGCTGGCCTTACTATTTCTAATACAAGCCAGGATGCTATTGGCCTTCTTGGCCGCCTGGGCATTCTGCAGGCTCATATTCAGCCGACTGTACACTAGGACCCTTGGATCCTTTTCTGCTGGGTAGCTTTCCAGCCATTCTTCCCCAGGTCTGTAGCGCTGCATGGGGTTTTTGTGACCCAAGTGTAGGACCCAGCACTTGGCCTTGTTGAACATCATACTGTTGGCCTCAGCCCATCGATCCAACCTGTCCAGATCGCTCTGTAGAGCCTTCCTACTCTCAAGCAGATCAACACTCCCACCCAGCTTGGTGTTGGCTACAAACTTACTGATGGTACACTTGATGCTCTCATCCAGATCGTTGATAAAGATATTAAACAGTACTGAGCCCTGGGGAACACTACTTCAGACTGGCTGCCAACACGATTTAACTCTGTTCATCACCACTCTTGGGCCTGGCCATACAGTCGTGTTTTACCCAGCAAAGCGTACGCCCATCCAAGCCATAAGCAGCCAGTTTCTCTGGGAAAATGCTGTGGGGAACGGTGTCAAAATCTTGTAGAAACTTCCTTTCTGGTGTTTAAAAAAAAAAAAAATTACAATTTACTAGCAGTATCATAAAATGGTTACTTTATTCCTGACCATTGTTCACTTTTCTCTTCCAGAATGTGAGCTTCCCTTGGAAATATACTTAAATGATTTTAAGGGCATAGAATACACTATTTCAGTTGGAAGGGACCTATAACAATTATCTAGTCCAACTGCCTGACCATTTCAGGGCTGATCAAAAGTTCAAGCATGTTGTTAAGGGCATTGTCCAAATGCATCTTAAACACTGACAGGCTTGTGGCATCGACCACCTCTCTAGGAAGCCTGTTTCAGTGTTTCATCACCCTCTTGTTAAAGAAATCTTTCTTAATGTCCAGTTTAAACCTCCCCTGGTGCAGCTTTGAACCATTCCCATGCATCCTATCACTGAGAAGAGCTCAGCACCTCCCTCTCCACTTCCCCTCCTCCAGAAGCTGTAGAGAGACATAAGGTTGCCCCTCAGCCTCCTTTACTCCAAACTAGAAAGCTCAAAGTTCTCAGCTGCTCCTCATAGGACAATCCTTCCAGCCCTTTGACCAGCTTTGTTGCCCTCCTGTGGATGCATTCAAGGAATTTTACATCCTTCTTAAATTGTGGGGCCCAGAACTGCGTGCAGTAGCAGTGATTTTTTTTTTTTTTCTTAGCGGTATTTTTAAAAGTTGGGTGACATCTAAACACAAGCATATGTGGAACAAAGAAATGAGACAAATATGTTTCAAAGTAATGGATTTAAAAATATTGTCCTTCTGTTTTCCAGGACTACTATTTTTCAGTTGGCAGAGGTAAGGTGAGAAAAGAGAGAATTGTAGCTATATAGTGCATGGGGATTTTGGGAGGGCTGTAGAGGGGCCCACAGAGGCTACCCACCATGAGAAAAGGGAGGGTGTGCCCTGCTACGGGTTATGTGGAAAGACAGAGGAACTTGGGGTGTAAGGAAAAGAGGATTAAGACGACTAGGAATGTGAATGAGGTAGGATAAATATCTAGAGATGCAAAAATAATAAAAAAACCTTCAACATATTAAAGATTAGGAAAAAGTAGCATTTAAAAAAGAGTAAACTAAGTGAGGTGGTATGTACACTTTGGTACCAAGGTGGTTACGAGCAGCAAGCCTGGGTTCATTAGCTTTGCAGAGGCCCAGACATGTTCACCTTGCCTCATTCTTACTGATATGATTTCCACAGAGGCTCAGTGCTTAATTAGTCTTTTTTTAATACACCCCCAATGAAGTAAAAAAACCCCACCCAAATTCTTGTCCCTGAGCTTCAATCCACTGTTTTTAGAGAGTAAAATGGGCATAGCATTCTGTTAATCCTTGAAAACCAATGAAAGTGCCTTCATTAGAGTATGTATCTGATTCCCCCTGAAATCAGCGAAGTTTGGGTGTCTGACTTCCTTTGAGATCCTCATCCCAGGTGACTTGGTCAAGGTCACATGAGAAGTGTGGTGGGGAGGTGAGATTTATATTCAGTGTCTCTGGCTATCACTTTTGTCTCTAAGACCTTTTCTGCTCTGAAACATAGTAAAGTCTAAAGTCTGTTAACCTAAGGGCTCCCTAGGTCAGGAATCAAGGAGAATCTGGGCAGCAGGGTACCTAGTTGACCTAGAAGGATTATATAAATAGTTATCAGACTTAAGCTAAGGAATGTTGGTGTCTCCCTCTCTTTTTCTCTCTTACCCCTTTCTTTTAGGCTTTGGCTGAAATAAGACACCCAAGATTAACACTTTACTGCCTGGTCGAGGCAGATTGAGAAAAAACTTGGTGTGTCTGTGCCAAGGCAGAGCAGCACTTAATCTAGAAGAGTGTGTTCAATGAAGGGGCATAGTGCAGCTTTCTGCTTGTTTTCTCCTTCTTTTCCTTTGTACTTGAGGCTATAACCTTGGAGCATACTAGTATAATAGAAAACTATTCTGAGACAAAAGATAATAATAGAAAAAAAGATACGTTAAGATATTGTAAAGGCATAAAAGATGATGGTAAGACCATCACCATGCAAAAAACCCCAGAAGTTTTATCTTATGAAAGTTTATACCATGCAGTGTTTCAGTGTATCATCTGCAGGTGATGTCCCAGTAAAATGTAAACCAGGAATTGTCCTTGGCTCATGGTGGGGCATGCTATGAGAACCTGAGGGTCCTTGCACCAAGGCAGGGGCTGCTAGGGAAGATCATCTGAAAGCTCGGATGACAGGTACATAATGCTGAGCGGACAGCCTTTCCATCACTAGGGACTCTTACTACCAAAATTCATCATGTCCCTTTGAAAATCTTTATTTTTCTGAAAAGCTGACAGCCATATTAGCAAGTCCCTGTTTTGAAACGAAATTCCTGGAAGCGTTTTTTGTAACTTTGGAGAATGCCCTGTCTCTTGCTATCTTCTGGTTAGTGGGTTTTGAAAGCACTGAATGGCGTCTCTTTTAAAAACAAACAAACAAGCAAAACTGGCAATTCCTTCTTGTTTTTTTCCCTTAAATACATAAAATGCTTCGTTTTGTTTTGTTTCTTAATAGCTGCCTACAGCAATTCACTAGATTAAACTGAATTCCTTTTCAAAGAATATAATATGCAACCATTGTAAATTTGTGTGTTGGTTACGGTTCCAAGTGATGACTAGACTCTTGTGTGGAATTTACTTTGTTCAGGCTGCATGAGGGATGGTATCTCAATGTAAAAGATATCCAGAGTGAGGAACGATTTATTTTCCTTTGGAAGGGCAAGGGAAGTTGGAGTGAGGGGAGGATTAAAACTGAGTTTTGCTTTCCCATGCTGAGGCCAATTTTCAGTTTTACTGTTGCAGGTTTACACAAGTCAGATGCCTCATCCAGGAGTTAACGTGTCTTTCGTGTAATTTATATATTGCCTTGGGTTAAAATGAAAATAGCATTCAGCTGGAAATATGACTTAGCCATACGGCCCAAGCTTAACAAAACTGAGTGAACAGAGTTCAAGTTACTCTTGGAAACCCGTCTCCACTGGGTGTAGAGAGACTGAAACCTTACCTCAGTAACGTGGCTTAATTTAAATCTAGACTTAGTAGTGGCTACATGTTTTGAGGTGACCTGTGTCTAGCATCCTGGCCATATGAATGAGAAACCTGGCCAGCTATGTTCTGGTTCCTCTCTGATGCTCTTTAGGCTTCTTTCCAGTGGGGTCTGGTATGTGAAGGGCTGGCATGAGTTAGGCTTGGCTTAGGGAGAAGACCTCTCTGTGTGTTCAGGCTGGTGTGATCAGCAAGCTGGCCAAGCTGTGAACCCTCCTCCCTCACAACCATGCACAACACCCCACATGACCATGCACAACATCCCACACGACCATGCACAACATCCGCGTGGTCACACACAATGTCCCACGTGCACACAGGAGGCTGTTCCAGGACCAGCTCTGTCTCTGCTTGCCTTAGTGCAAGAGCCAAAGCAGCTTTGCTGGGCCTAAGGAGACACACACGGTCCTGACCAGGTCCAGCCCCTGGTGAGGATGGAGGATACTGGAGTGATTGTGAGAGCTGGCAGGGGAGGAGAGGAGCCATGGGTCTGTTCATGAGGGGCTACGTGTCAGAGCAGCTGAGTTACTTGCACCCTAACAACCTGAGATTTTCTTTTATGTTAAAGGAAGACTTTAGTTTTGTAAAATGCAGGTCTCTGTTCAATGTGACCAGGAGCAAATTTATCTTGTTAGCACTTATTTACAACTGACAATTCTCAATTAGCATTTGAGCCTAGATTCCCATTTCTATAAATCCCTAATGAGAGTATAAATTACTAATGAAAGAGCTAAATCTCAGGGCCAAAGTCTTACTTTATTAACACACTAATGTAAATCTGAAGTGTTCCTGTTCATCTGAGCAGAGTTACTTCACAATAACACTGGTGTCAGTGATATGGGAATGAATCCTTGAGGCTTTTGTAGTGGGCAGTATGAAGTGAAATTGTTCTGTCTAATTTTAAAATTTCATTGCTTTTAGGGAAAAAGTCTCAAATGTTTCTGTGGTGTCGTGCTCAAACGCATTTGTCTGACTTCAGACTATTTGATTCCTTTAAATGTCTTTTTTCTTCTTGCACCTGCTGCTCGGTAAATAAAGACTGTGTGGAACCTGAAAATATTTGTCACATTTTGCTGTAACCAGTAAGGATTTTTTATTTATTTTAACTAACATTTACTTTTTAAATGGCCTGGCTCATAAGAAACAGGTAGCAATTTAAATTTTAGAAATGGTAGAACTGAAGTAACTTATGACTGATTTTAAATTTCTCACTATTTTTCAATGTCTCTTGCTAAGCTGCGGTAGTATTAATAGGCTTCTGCAGCAAAGACTTAACAGCAAACTCACTGTACTGCCTATATCCTTGGTTTGAACGCTTTATGAGAGTGCTAATACTTGGTCAGGCGAGGCTTATCTTACCTACTCTAACCACTATAAATAGACCCTTGTATGGAGGGTTGCTTTAGGAAAGACTTTTAGAAAAGGTCTTTTAGGAAATCACCTAGATAGCAATGTGTGTCCTCCTGGAGTCAGTGACGCAAACGCTAAAAAATTCTTACCTGGTATCACAATCTCAAAAATACATTAAAGGCACTGGGCCCGGTCCTGCTGGGTACCGCTCCGTGTCCGTTCATCCCTTGCTGCATTACAGTGTCTGGCAAGGGCCTTTCTCATCCTGCACTCTCGGCAAAGTTGATGAGGGTCTAGCGTGAGTTAAAAACTACATCATCCGGCTTCACGTTTGATTCATCAGGTTCGATGTTCAGGTTTTAAAAGGCTGAATCTGACAGGTAAGAGTTGTGTTTGAAGACACAATATTAATAAAACGTGGATTACAATTTCCTCCGTTAGGTTTGCAAACTCTTCCTCTTAATGAGCTCCTTTAGTTAAGCTGGTTAATCCTAACCAATATTATATCGATGACAAATTATAAAGTGAAAATAGTTATGAAGAAAGAAAGCTAGTACCATCATGTTGTGTGAATAACAATTTTACTATTTCTCTCAAGTTTGGAAAGTTAAAACACATGTTTGGTAAAGGAGAAAAGGCTATTAAATATTGGAATACCGGCACAATTACAATAAAAATTATTCTACACCTTTTTTTTAATGCTTTATAATATACAACTAAGTGAGTTTCTAGCATTCTTAGAGCATTATCATTCAACCTTGTAGAATATTGTATGCTGTATATTACACGTGATTGTACTGGCTTACAGGCAATAGAAAGAAGCAGGAAAAATATAACTGCAAATAGATGCTTTGACTATGCTGAAATGAATTTGGAGGAAGAACACACTCTTCTGGATCTTAGAATCTTTCTTCCTTCTGGAAAAAAATGTAAAGAAGCAAAAACTTGCTGTGTGTTAGCAGAAGACGCACGTATTTAACATGTAAAATTAAGCTTTACTACAGCAATCACAAGCTGGTTTTCTTATTTGCATGAAGTATCGAGCAAGTAAAAACTAGTAGGGAAAGTTATCCCTAGCAGAAAGCTGTCTTTCTTGTAGAAGGTCAAATCTGAGATACTTAAGATGAGATTGGTCCTGGAGTTTATAGCTGCTGAAGCCTTTGCTGTAGCCAGTTTGATAAGTTAGGACTGTTTGTCAGGGCTGTCCGTGAAGTTATGAAGTGATGCATCAGCTTTCCCTCTGAACAGCACAAAATATTTATTTCAAACCTCTCTGTGCCTGAAGATAAAACATAGATTTGGTGTCACATAGTTGGCAAAGGCAGTTTCAGAATTAGGCATTCTGAATTCTACGTGGCATGCTTTATAAATGGCTGTTCTTACTATAAAAACATAGTTGTCATCTTGTTAATACACCAATATGTAAACAGCAAAATGATGATGTGCAAAAATGGAAGAATGAATATAAAACGTTTTGTAACAGCTTACTTTATGTCTTGTAAATACTTCTTTTTTGGTGACATACTAAAATAAACAATTGTAAGTAGAACTGTAACAATTTTTGTGAGCACAGTGATATCTGAATAGAAATGAGGACTGGAAGAGATTCTTAAGTCTGATTTTTGCCAAGAATTTGTCTTTTAGGGGTGTGGAGGGGGTTTGGTTTTTTATTTGTGTGTGGTTTTGATTTGTTTTGGCTTTTTTTTTGTCTGCTGTATGCTCCTTTCAAACCATGATAGTTTTGTGGTTATAGAAGTTCAGACAGATATGAAGATGAAATAAAATTGTTGTTGCATGGTGCCTGAAACCTGTTTTAATTGATTAAATATAATCAAACTTTCAAAAGGAAAAAAAAAAGTAACTCGTTTTTTCTAGTTCAGAAAAAAAAACAATTTGAAAACCACAGAACAAAATAAAAGTGATTTTTTTTTAAAAAACATTCAGAAAAAAAATTCAGTCAATGAAACTATATTTCATAGTATATACTGTATTTAGGTTTTATAGGAGGCATTTTTAGAGTTAACAGTTTTGTATATACCATAAGTAAATAGATGGGGAAGGATTTCTGTCAGATACTCTGGTGATGAGCTTTAGTTTAAATCCTTAAGACAGATAGATAGAAGTAGATTAACTGGCCTTAGTTATTTTATGTTCCCTGTCTGAGTGTAAACATGTTTCCATGTTGAGCTAGCGTGGCCTAGCAGCCTGAAGTTGTAATGTATTTGCTGTCTTTTGATGCATCTTGTTTAACATTTGCTTAACATATTTATTCAAATGAGGCTGGGCATTTGTTTATGCCATATAAAATGAGGTGGAACAGCTCTAGGACAGGAGCAAATAGTATCAGCAGAAGCACCTTAACACTTCTTCTTTTCTTTTATTATTATTTTTTTTAATTAGGTAGTACCTAGCAAAGAAAATATTGACACCAGAAGACATGCTCATGAAATCAATTCTTAACAAAACTTTGGGTAACTTTTACTTGTTCTCTTAAAATGTAATAAACTGTAAACACCTCACAAAAGCAAAAATGCAACAAACAACCTTAAACCCAAATCAAACTCCTCCATCCCCCCTCTCCCCCGACCCGATGCAAACCAACTAACTCCACTCTGTGAACATCTAACCCTGTCAAATAGATAAATAAACTTAAGGATAAGGCTTTTAGATGGGGTATGATTAGAGTTCAATTCAAGCACTTAAAAGATAAAGCCCAAAATGATCTATCCTGACCAGCAATGGGTTGGATTACCTTGAATAAAGAATTGTGCGTTGTGTAGCTTCTAACTTTAACATGATGGTGATGTGTGCGTGCTCCGTCCATCGCCCACTCTCATTTTCTCTCTCCTTTTCCGTATTGAATTCTATTCTATCTTGCACTCATCACTGTGATTTGTATAGACAAAAAGTGTACCAAATCAGTAACAGTCTTAATCAGAGCTGATACACCGTTCTGGCCTCGCTCTTCAGGCATCTTCTGTCCCTTTTTGTTAGCTGCTTTAAGGCTTAAGCGCCCAGACTTCCCCTTAGATCTATCTAGCACAGTCCCACCACGTCAGTAAGTCACACAGGTGTGTCGCGGGGATGGCTGTGGAAGGTAAATGCAGAATGCCTCTCTAGTGACCCTTGGGGAAAAATCTGTCCATGTAGCTGCAGCAAATTCCCGTGCAATCTTTGCTGAGGAATGTTTACCACAAAATCTATGCTTAAGTGTCCCGAACGTGTGAAATGTGATTTTAAATATGAGAGAGAGTAACCCCTTAGAAATTACCTGCTAAACCTATAGCAGTGAGTAGTCTCACATAAACACGCTAATCTCCAGAGAGCATGAGAGGAAAAGATGTCTTAAAAATTATGGTGATTTAATTTTATTTTGCCCTAGAATGACATTCTCCTGAGTATTTGTGAAAATGAAGATGAATATGCAGGGCTACATTTGGTTGATTTCGCGCCAGATGGCCAGTTGCAGAGGCTGAACTAAGCTGAACTGATTGATTCGTTTTTGCCATATTGCATGCTGGCGTTTACCAGAGTTCACATCATTCAAATACTAACATTTTTGGTGCTTTCTCTTTTTATTTATTTTTTTATTTTTCTTGGTTTCTTGGGATGACCTCTGCTTTCATAATGGATTCTCTCTCCTCTCTTTTCTGCCTCAGTCTTTAAAGGAATCAGTCTTTTCCCTACCAAAGGTTTGGGGTTTTTTTCCCCCTTTTTTTTGCATGTGTGTGTGTGTGTTTGGGTTTTTTGTCCTTAAAAAAATTTAATAAACTGCTTACAGGGATAGGGAAAGAAGAAAATGCAGAGGGCAAATATGCATTATGGCATGTTTTTTCCTCCAGAGGTTTAACTCTCTTTATTTATCACATGTGAACAGAAAACACAACATGTTGTATTAAAAGCGAATTCGTAAAATTCTATAGTTTCAATTTACCCACTATTTTTTGGGATAACAGGGTAATTTTCAATGTTCTAACTTTCACAGATATATTCCGTTAAAAGTTAAGAGACATGATATCGATAGTTACACAGAAATTACTCCAGAAACTCATGAAATTTAATAGTACAAAAAATCTTTCTATTTGTTTTAAGTCATGTTATAGATATTTATAGTAAATGATACCTAAGGAATAAGATATCATGTGCAAATGTGCATACATGCATCTTATAATTCAGAATAGGTATCTTTTAGGGGAAGATTTAAAAGACCTAATGAATATGGGTTGTCTTGTTAAGTTCTGTCAGTTTTGGAGACATTTCAGTAAAACCTTAATATAGTGCTTTCTATGAAAGTGGCAGTATATATATTTTAATTCATTTCTATACATATGCAAAGCCTGTTGGAATACAAAAGAAAGTAAGATCTTCTCAAATGCGTTTTAAATTTTCCTTTAAAATGCAATAGTTCGATCATTTTGTAGAAGGAAAAAAATAATCTGAGTATATACTAGGGGATAAATATAAGCAGAATAGTCCTTTGGCAAAAGAACATCCACGTTTGTGAGAGGAGTCTTTCGTTTCACTTGGTAACCAGCCATAACTCTAAATGTAGTGTCAGGAGCCACCTCTTTGTTAGGCCAAGTGATTTGCAAAGCGTAGTTCCTCACTGATTTCATACCTTTGATAATGAGGGCTTTGGAGGGTCAGAGGAGATGGAAAAAAGTGATGAGATTTATGCCTTATGGACAGCACTACCCATTGATTAACAGGAGAAATTTGGATCAAAATGTTGGTCAGAAAACCAGCAAGAGGTGGCAAAGCCCTACCTTGAGAGATGCCAGTAGGGATTCTCCCGTGGACCTGAAAGGTACTGGGATTTTGCAGAGAGGAGTTTGGGGCATGCTCGTTATGCAGGGTTGGACCTACAGATAGAGCCATCAGCTTAATCTCTAGTATGTTGCAAAGTCCACCTGGTGCTTTGTGGGACAAATCCTTTGCTGGCCAGAGCAGCTGAGCTGCGTGATTGACACGTGCTCGTGTGGGGCTGGGAATCCTCCAGATGATTACTTCAAAACAGGTATTTATGTTTGCTGGCTGCTGTAGGCCAGATGATTTCTTCAAGAGCTACACTTAGGGAGGGCAGGGCTGTCCTCATGTTTCCAGCTCAACTTCATTGCAGCTTGGTCAGATACTCCCCACCAAAATTTGCTTCCCTTTCCCAGCAAAAACCTGCTGGTTCCTCTGCTGCGCTGGGCAATGTGGAGGCAGGAGCACAGCTTATCCTGGGTTGCACACCTCTGCTCTGAAATGCTGGTTCTTGGTGGCCCCAGAGCTTGGGCACAGGCGTGCCCTGCTGTATGTACCCACTGATGGGGATGGCAAATGGGGAGGGGATTTTGAAGCGTAGAGATGCACATATAAAACAATGAAAGCTGATAGAAAGTTAGTTTTAAAATACCTGGATTCATTCTTCAGACCCAAAATATTCTATGAACTTTTCCACATAGTTATTTCACCAGCAGACAGAGTGAAAAAGGTATATACCACTGAAACAGCAAGTCCTAAATTTTGCCATCTACTTCACCCCAAGCACCTCCTGACACTTGTGCTCAAAAATGCATAGTGGGTTTGATATAAATCTCAGCTTTTCTCAACAGTTCCCTGCGTGCGTTTGTCACCTACACCAGTTCTGAGTCAAACAGAGCAGTCAGAAACCCAGCCTATGGGATTGAGAAGGATTAAAAAGGGTGAACCTACAGTACTTTATTGACCTAGGTCCTCACATTAACCTGATCTGATCCTTTAATTACTATGAATAGAATAGGGCTTACAGTCCTACTTAAAACACCCCATGCTTTTTATTCTGTAAAGAGCTTTCCTATTCATGTGGCCTCTTCTTTTCAGATTTACAGATTTGTAGCAAGAAGGAATGCATGTTTTTTTTCTGGCACTCCAGGGGAGAAAGCTACCTAATGTATATGTGTGGGATACTGGAAAGCATAACCGCAACCTTTCTGTTTTGAAAAAAGTTATTTGAAAATCAGCCCTCATTCAAGTTATTTGTTATTTGGCAGGAAAAGGCAACCAAAACATAAGATCTTAATTTTATAAAGCTAGTAGAAGGAGCTTAACATAGTTTCTATGCTAATTGGAACTGTAATCAAATTAGATGCATACTTTTCCCCCTTCCCATGCACATTTCCCCCCTCCCCATAGGCTAAGAGAACCAGCATGTTACTGTAATCTAGGCAGACTGATATACACACATATGATCATATATATGGGTGATATATGATACTATAATTAATAACTGGTATTTTCTCTGAATTTAAGAAAGCAGCTGCAGCCCACTGATAAGGTACTTTATGAGAATAAAATCAAAGCTGAACATTAATGATTATAATTTGTTGGGATTGAGAACAGTGAAACAATCATTTTATTTCTTGAACTGAACTGAAATATGAGTGGGCCGCTGGTTAAAAATGAAAAGGGGATACAGGTTGTGATTAAGAGCCTAAGACATTGTGCTAAAAGTGGTGTAAAAAGTAGGAACAGTCTCCCTAATTTTTACATGAACATATTGTGCCTAACGTCTTGTGTGTGGATCCTCCCAGAGGCCAGGCTGAGGGAGAAATCTGAATCTATTTTTGAGTTAAAGATGGAATGAGTGATGGTAGAGAAGTAGAGGGTTTGGGGATTTTTAGGGTGAAAAGAAGGGGAAAGGGAGAAGGAGAAGGAAGAATCTGACAGAAAAAATCAGTGGAGGTGTGGGAAGAACCCAAAGAAAATCAGCTCTTTCTCTTTCAGTCATCACTACCAGTATGATTTGCCTGAGCACACAATCCTTTGACTATTGTAATTATAAAAAGATTATAGCTGTATACTCAATCTGGAAGAGAAAGGGAGTATGATGTAGATATTTTACTATTTGAAAGTTTTCCTACTTATTAAGGAGCAACATATTTCAGCATTATTTTAAGGCTAAAACTTGATTAGCATGCAACAGTGAAACTGGTCTAATATTATTTTACTGAAATTGCTGTAAATAACACTGTTAGTAAAATAAATACTGAAAGAATATAGTATTTGACAGTGAAGATGTACTGAAAATATTTTATCGTAATTCCTTAGCTTTCACAAGACAGGTATTGTTAGCAGCCAGTCTGATTAGTCTATCAAAGACACATCCCTGCCTCTTGCTCCCCCACCCTCCGCCCCCTTGAAGATAGAATAATCTTTGCTATGCTTTTAAGGAATAAGGATTTAAATTGAAGCAAACCGTGAAGCTGCCAAAGCATGCTTATTATTGACAGGTTATATGAAAATGGTTGCTTAAAGTTCCACCCCACAGAAAGACAGACAGACAGACGTATATAATCCCTACTTTAGCGTTATAGTCTTTCTCTCTTCTGCTACTCTGTATGGCTGTAATCTCAAAAGATCATTTATTAAATGTGAAATATTGTATGTTCCTGTAGCCTCCTTCCTTGATTGTGTTCCTAGGGCCTCGTTGGGCAATTGATTACTCTCTGCACCATCCTGCTGCTTTAGGTATTAATGGCAAAACCCCCATTGTCTTCAGGATTTAGGCCCTTTATTATTTTTTTAAAGTTCATTATATTTTGCAAGCAACCGAGTTTAAAATCTGTGATTGGAAAGACTTACCCCTCACATCTTCCCGTGAAATGTTTTACCTTTAGAAAGAAAAAGCATTTGGAAACTGTAGGATGGTTTTGATCTGTGGGATTAAAAGGAATCAGTACTGAAAATGGATTCACATCATTTTCTTTTTGGGTACCCAATACTTGGGGGGAGGGGGAGGAGAGGAAAAATAACAGCTGATTTAATATAAGTGGGCTGAATTCTCTCTCCTGGTGGGTCTTTCAAACCTCCAGTTTCTGTTCTTGCCATCGCTCTGTGAATATCCCCCTCCCCTTTTTGTTAAAAGGCATTTCCTATGAAAGCCTACAAAAGCAGCTTTCAATCTGATTAAGCTTCTCCTGTAAAAAAAGTACAAAAATAGGGATACATTTGGGTCAGTATCACCCCGTTATTCAGCTGCCTTAATTTGCCTAGCCTACTTACTAAGGACAGCACACAAGGAACATGGGAGGCTCCTGTGGTCATTAGGGGCTACGCAAAATTTCATTTCTGAAATTCCCAGGGGCAACAATGACCATAGCCCCAAACGAAATTGTTGGAAAGGCCTGAGCAGCTTGGCTTAGCTGTGGGTACCACTGCTGCTGGGTACCAGCTTTCCAGCCTTACCTGGGGTGAGCTGTTGCTTGATAGACATGGAGGTCCCCTGAGATCCCCATCACTGGTGATGTCTACCTTTGGGTGTTGCCTCCTCTGCAGAGGGGCAGTGTCTCGCCCTCCCGGTGGTGAAGCCCTACTCCATGGGTCCGCTTTCAGAGCTCGCTTGTTTATTTACCCTTGGTTAAGGCCAACCATGCCCCTCCACCATACTCTACCTACCCATAAAATGGGTGCAGAATAATTATTTCTGGTGGGTTTTGTGAGGGCGGTTCAGTTCATGAAAAACTTCTCTGGTGTTGACTTCTCTCAACATCAGCATCAGCATCTCTCACTTGCCCATTTATAGGAATGGGTATAATATTTGTCTCCAGCAGATAAGTATGTGTGTGAGATATTTGTGCAGCAATTTACAGAGGTGCTGTGATAACACATGTAAGCATTTTAACAGAGTAGCACTGAAAAATAAGCTTGAACTGGAACTGCGATTTGTTTCTGCCCTCACAAGAAGTTTGTAACCTTTCTTAATAATTTTTTTCTTTAGTACACAGCAATGTTGAAATGCAATCTTTATTACTGAATGAATGAATGACTGGTGTTGCTTAGGGCACAGACTAAAAACTATTTTCACGTGAAGCCCAAGTATTGTTGCTGTTGCAATTGTCCTGTTGTTTTATTAGCTCTGAACAATGTTGGACAACTCTGGAAATCTAATAATCTCCTAAAGTGTCTTCCCTCGGTAGCATCTTTGATAATGGAGAGTAGATTCTAAAAATATAATAAAAGCATAAAAGAGAATATTATGATAACTGCTTTCAAAAACTAGAAAAAAATGAACAGGTTAAAAAGAGACAGACTGCATAGAAAGGAAAAAGAAGAAAAGAGCCTAAATGTTAGTTTTTAATCACTTTGTGTGTGTGTATTTATGATTTAATCTCCTAACAGCCATGTTAAGTACAGCATAGGATTTGGTGGATATTTCAGCGCCAGCTGCACGGTCTTTTTTCCTGAGGAGGAAGAGAAAAAATTAACCAAAAACGTGGTATGTTTTACTCGAGTTATTAGTTGAATTATAAAAAAGCATATTTTCTTTTTTTGTAATGACCATAAAACATATTTCAATGGAAAATGGTTGTTTTAAACATTATAACTCTTCTGTACATTCCCTGTATTAACTAAGCAGCTTATGATCTCTGAAGAGCTGAAATGGCCCTTGAGACAAAAGCATCTTTCCAGTGCGTGTGTGTGCGCGCACGCATGTGTGCATGTCTGCCTATACACATACATAGATATGCATGTGCACAAGGCAAAGAGCTTCACAGGTTTACAACTGGAGAACAAACTCCTGTGGTGTTCGCTTGATTTTTAGAAGCAGAAGATATGAATTCTGCCTTCAGAATGTCAGAATGCTACAGCTCTTTTGCTATGCAAGTAGAATATATATTTTTTTAATCATAATTTTTTATACCAGTGACTTTTACACGAAGCAACATTCAGATGTTTTATGTTTCACATTTATTTAAACAATCATTGTCTCTCTCAAAATATTTTCCCTGAAACCTTATGTACAGGTAATAAAAACCTTGTACTGGAGCAGGTTCATCTGATAATAGAAACACAAGGTCGTCTGATTATGACAAAATGATATTGGAGAAAGGAGATTTTATTAACTGACTTCAAATGAAATCCATAACATCTATGAGCTTTCTCCCTTCCAAATGGACCAAAAGCTTCATTAGAGAACAGAAACCTTTTTTTAAAGGATACGTACTAGAATATAAAATACATTTAAATTGAAGCCTAGGGAACAAACTATAACTATTAAATTTCCTTGCCAGGAAGATATTCTTTAATTTTACCCTTTTTTTTTTTGTTTTTTTTTTTCCTCCCTCCCCCATGTTAGCATCTTGATGCAGGCAGCATCTACATGCTAAGACTTCAGGCAAGACTTCACTCTTCTGTTTTAAGTAGTTTGAGAGGTAACCTCAGTTCACAGAGCATCCTAAGAGCCCAGTTCAGTGCTACTGGTTGCCATACTTTTAAGATCTTTTTTCTTATTGTGTCTTTGTACAGGGCAGTAGTACCTAGGTTCTGCCATAAGCATTAAGCTTTTGAAACGCTACTCTTCCTGGTGCTTTTGATGTGCGTTTCACCTCAGGAAAATACTTGTTCCAGAAGGGATTCGCCTCAGCATATTTCTATGCAGGAACAAAAAAACAAAAAAACAAAAAAAAAAAAAAGAAAAGAGTGTTGTTAGCTATGTTCCTGTAGAAACAAGGAGGTTTTTCATCCCTGTGTTTGCAAACTAGCTGTGGCCCACTAGCTCTGGCAGTAAGTTTTCTCCCTCTTTGACTATTTGCAGGATGACAAGTCAGCAGGAGCAAGTGGTAGAGAGTTGCATGTAGTCCTCTGCTTGCCTAACGGTTGCTTTTTGTAGGAGCATTTTGTCTCCTACAAATCCAATCCAAGATTGGATTCTTTCTGGTTTTGTAAGGCAGACGTTAGCAGAAGAAAGATGCACGCTGGGGACTGTCCTTCAGTCTTTCTTCCCTTGGCTCCAGCACATTCCCCTTTCCACTTCCCTGAAGGGAATCCCGTTTCCCATCTAAGACCTTTACAGGACTTCCCTGTGCGCAATCTGAGGAGGAATCCCAGGTATTCAGGAAGGCTTTTCCCATGGCCACTTCACTCAGAGCTATTTGCCATTGTGCACAGCATTTTTTCCAAGCAATTTTGCTTGTGGTTCTCATGTTAGAAAAATATTTTTTTTTCCTCACAAATACCCTTAGCATTGGTACTTATTAAATTTTTATTTCTAAATATTTTATTTGAAGGGATGAGAATAAGTGACTATGTTCTACATATGAAAGGGTGTTTTGTTTAAAAACAAACCCTAAAAGCCTTTTTACTATTGCAGAAGTTTTAATACAAACATTTTGGTCAAAATCTTCAAACACCTAAAACTCTACAAGTCTGTAAACAACAGGCTTCTTCCACAAAATGAGATATAAAACCCCAGCACTTTCAAAAAAATCAGTCAATAAATTAGGGAAGTCCATATTTAAAAACAAACAAATAAAACCAAGCACCAATACTTTGGCCTCAATCTGTGTTTAATAAAAATAAGGCCACTGTGGGGAAAATGCGTTGATTGACATAATGCAAACGGTTGTGTTGCTGGAACTGCAAACTTTGAAAAATGCTTTATTTTAAGCATTGCCTTTATTTAAATCAGAAACAGCTACCTTGTAATTGGCAAAAAATGAAATTGGAAGAAGAAACTGACCAGCAAAATTGACCTTTTAAGTTTGGGACTTCTTTTCTTGGGAGATATGCTATTCTTTTCACGTGATTTCTGAACTTGCTTAAATGCTGAATTCTCAACAAATTCAACAAAATACCAGATTTTGCAGATGACATGCAATAAAATATGAATTCTGAATGCCTGCTGCAAAGGTAATTTATTTCAGAGAACTGGATTATTTTGACAAAAATAAGCCATTTTCGACAGAAAAATAGTCGTTTGTTGCTCAAAAATGAATTTACTTTAGTAAAACTTATTTTCTGTTACATAATGTAACTCCTTCAATTTTGAATCTTTCTACATTGCATTGCAAATATTTTGCTCGAGTCTAACTGCTACATTTAGTACAGCCATATAGACTTGCAGCCTTACACATTTCCCTCACAGTCATTTCCAGGGCCTTATTCTATAGATTCTGAATCTACTTTCATCAATAAATAAAATTTCCCACACAAATAAAGCCTTCTCAAATGGGCCTTGTTGCAACACCCCCCCCACCCACCCACCACACCGCATGTAGCCA